>SEYY01000520.1:86278-93778 GCA_009176605.1 Armadillidium nasatum | reverse complement strand
TCCACTGAAAAGACGCTCACTAGCAACACTAGTTGAAGGACATGCTAAATAAGTCCTTGCCAGCTCACCAAGAAAATTGAAACTTTTGCAATTATCTCTCCACCAAACCAGTTGGTCTTTATCTGCCTCCAAACGTGGGAGTTTCAGATAATTTTCAATAATCGATATTGTATCCTTTGACACTTCTGACTGTGATTCTTCATCGCTGCTGGAAGCTAGAAGATCTTTCATTGATTTATCAATGCTTAAGCTAACAGATTTTTTCTTTTGTATCTGAGAGCTTTTGCTTTTTCTTGAAAGCGTATTTTAAGCTGTTTCTATCATCTCATCGCATAAGCATCCTAATTTGATTTTAACATTCTGAGAAA
This sequence comes from Armadillidium nasatum, assembly GCA_009176605.1. NCBI lineage: Eukaryota > Metazoa > Arthropoda > Malacostraca > Isopoda > Armadillidiidae > Armadillidium > Armadillidium nasatum. The sequence goes on along the minus strand of SEYY01000520.1, from coordinate 93,410 downwards.
CAAGGGGTTTAAAAAATTTTGTTTTGTACCTAGGATCAAAAAAAGTTGCAATTGTATAAGCATCATCATTTTCCAGGTTTTCAAATCTGTCGTTCATCTCCTTCATTAATGTTTCAGTCATCCTTGAAATCCCTTAGACTTAATAACATTTGTTAACACAACTTTCAATGTTGAAACAAGTGGTATCACATCTGACAAACATGATTCAGCTGAACTTATAGTCTTTTTAATTCTTCAAAGTTAAGGATATCAATACTAAGGATATTTTTTATATCCGGATGCGGATGCTTGATATCCAATTGCGGAATCCGCGGATGCGGATATTGAAAAAATGATGCGGATAAGTTGCGGATGCGGAATATCCGGTCCACCTCTAATATATAATATATATATAATATATAATATATATATATATATATATATATATATATATATATATAATATATAATATATATATATATATATATATATATATATATATATATTTATTGTAATTCATTTGAAGCAATGTTAAAATGATTAACTTATCTCTTCTGTACAAAGGTTTTTTTTTTCCTGCCTGGTCTTAAGTTCTTAATCCAACAGTGTCTATGTACTCCAAGGTTCCAGTACAGACCAACCCACTTTGCTGTATCACCACCAGTTATCTGTAAATAAACTTTCGGTAAAATTCACTTTACAAGCAAACAGTGAGATTACTCCCATAAATATAAATATTTCCTGGTCAGCACAGAAGAACTACAGTATTATCTACAGGATATACTTTACACAAGATAACACAGTAAGAAAGCAAACCACTACAACCTGAACTGCCAAGAGCTTTAAGCACTTTCATCTTTCTGTCTTTACTACTGCATTGAACCTTTTACTTTATTAGCCTTATAATTCATCATTACTATTTAAATATTACATTTAGAACACAGACCAATTCGTATTTTCAATTTATAACTAGCTGGAATATAAAATACATATTAAAACTATATATAAATTTTCATTAAACTTATCACTAAGCAAAATGCCAACACCACTAATTTTCCTGTTCTTTTCTTTCTGAAAAAGAACAAAAGAACAAAAGCAATATAAGCACATTCTTAATTACCTATTTCTATAACACACACACACACACATATATATATATATATATATATATATATATATATATATATATATATATATATATATATATATATATATATATATATATATATATATATATATATATATATATATATATATATATATATATATATATATATATATATATATATATAATAGTAGTAAGGCTTGCACTTTCTCAGGGTGCCAGATTTAGCTACTTTTCAAAAAATCTGGCAACCTAAGCCAAACGGGATTTTGATTTGCAAGGCAAATCACTCCGCTCAAATTGACCTCATGCTCTTTCCTGACACCATTTTGGAGGGTTCATCCCATTGAAATTGGCCTCAAGTCTGGGGAAGGGGCCCCCGCGGGAGCCCCGTGAACCCTCCAAAAATGGTATCAGGAAGTTGCCCGAGTTTGCAAAATCGCTGCGTTCACCTCACTCTCTTTCCTGACCATTTTCTTTGCGGTTCAGACCGGCTGAAATTGACTCGAATCTTGGGGTCCGGGGTCCGTGGGTCCGTGCGGGTGCGTGAACCGACAAAGAAAAGGTCTGGAAGTTCCCTGAGAATGCAGGATTGCACGCAAATGCAGAAAAGACCGTTAGGGACAGGTTGCCAGATTTTTTGAAAAGTGGCTAAATCTGGCACCCTGAGAAAGTGCAAGCCTTACTACTACTACTACTACTACTACTACTAATAATAATAATAATAATAATAAAATAATAATAAAATAATAATAAAAATAATAATAATAATAATAATAATAATAATAATAATAATAATAATAATAATAATAATAATAATAATAATAATAATAATAATAATAATAATAATAATAATAATAATAATAATAATAATAATAATAATAATAATAATAATAATAATAATAATAATAATAATAATAATAATAATAATTTATAATAAATAAAGAGAGTTTGAGGTTCGAGCCCATTATTGATGAGCATCGATGTCCGGATTTTGCTCGTATTTCTTGTCTGAGCTCCAAAACAGAAGAAACCTGACACGTTTATATGTACAAATTGCTTTTTTTGTGGATTCTAAAAGAAAACTTTTCCTCTCTATCTTTAAGGATGAAAAATAGACCTGTAAGAAAACCTTCATTTCAGACCATGTTGTTGATGTTTTTGTTGTTGTTGATGTTTTTTTTTTTTTTTTTTTTTTTTTTTTTTTTTTTTTTTTTTTTTTTTTTTTTTTTTTTTTTTTTTTTTTTTTTTTTTTTTTTTTTTTTTTTTTTTTTTTGTTGTTGTTGTTTGTTGTTGTTGTTTGTTGTTGTTGTTGTTGTTGTTGTTGTTGTTGTTGTTGTTGCTGTTGTTACTGTTATTTTGCAGTCGCTGCTGTTGTTGTTGTTGTTGTTGTTTTGGCACTTTTGTTGATGCTAATTTCGAAAATAATAATGTCCTTGCTGTTGTTTATGGGCACCTTTTGGTTTATACTTTCTATTATAATTATTATTATTATTTTTTCTTTTTTGTGCATTAATTATTGTTTTTTGAGTAGTTTAAAATGGCTTCTAGAAACTGAAAGCGCTTTTTATTTGAATAATGAAATTTTATTCAGCAGGTATACCTGCTTTATAAATAGAACTCATGTGAGACGAGCATAGCATTTTTGTTATTGATCTCAAATTATATATTACATTTATTTCACTTAAGCATTTATATTATAAATTAGAAGCTAATCTTTGCACGAAAATATCTTTTGAAATTGACATTAAAAGAAGACAAATGATATTCAAGCTATATAGGTTAAGTAGTTTTGATTTTTGATTTTTAAGTTTGCACCTTGCGAAATTTCAAACATCATATAATAATTGATTTTTAATTGTTTCCCTCAGATTAAAGTTTTCAAATTTTTAATACTATCCGTATGAGTAAAGTATTATAAGAGTTTTAGTATATATTTATTTGTAGTTTTTTCCAGAAATAAAGAGGTACAAGTTTATTTTGCTTTTATTTTCAGAATATTTGATATATAGAGATTAAGTAAGCTCATAAAATGGAAGTTGGCAATGTCCTTTCATTAGCCTCGCTGCAAAACCAGAAAAATTTAACGAAAGCTTCGAGTCCAATTAAAGCTATATAAATTTGACCCAAATTAGCTTCGAGAATCCATATATGATTTGAAATTAAAATTATAAAACATATTTATAGTTTTCTTATCTTTGCTAACTGCACTCTTTTCTCAAAAATTCACTTGAATTTTACTTTCAACGTTCGTAGCTGTTCATAATCCTTCTCCACATCCCTCTAATTCATTTATACCTAAATTTGTAATTAGTTTAGTAGATGTGATTAATACACTCTCAAAGCTTGATACGAAGATGTATGGGATGTTAATATTTATCTTTAGGCTCTTAAACACAATGCTTTCGAGCTTGCATTCTGTCTTTGTGAAATGTTTACATATCTATCAATTTCAACCTTTCATTCTGCCTTGCCCAGAATCCGACTAGTTACTAATTTTCAAATTAACCTTAAAATTGTAAGATTATTAAAAATTTTCAAGATTTTTTCTCAGATATCATTTATGGATTTCATTAGCAAAGAAAACGTTCTATATCGCTTCCCTTCTTTCAAATTCTTGGTCCTCTGTCCTTTGGATCTTAGGTGAATCTTTTGTTGTGCGTGCAAATAATGTCTTTCAAGTACAAATCTTTCATTTCTAAGCTTAGGTGTCTTCTATTCCTTTCAGTTATCACATCTTTTATCTTTCAGGCAGTTCTTTAGAAACCATCGTAGATGGCAATTGTCCAAAATTTCAAAGAATTATTTTCAACGCCTCTTTAATTTTTGTTTCACCCCAATCTCCTTGTATTTTTTATTAACAATAGTGGTAATCATTTCTCTACTTATGCACACTGATAAATCTACTCTACATCATTTGTTTAGTTTGTAAAAATCACACTTAACAGTAAACAGATAATGCTTAGGAAACTTGATCTCTGATTGTCCTTGCGTTTGTAATTAGGGTAAAAATAAAACATTGTTTGTTTTTTTAACAACCAAACCAATTTTCTTCACAATCTTTTTATAAATTTTTTTTGTTTCTTTTAGTATTGGGTTTGAATGAGGTGAAGCGTTTGTCTTCTCGAAAGACTTGCCCTGTTTTATTAAATGTTTTAGATCGAATATATATATATATATATATATATATATATATATATATATATATATATATATATATATATATATATATATATATATATATATATATATATATATATATATATATATATATATATATATATATATATATGTGTGTGTGTGTGTGTGTAATTAGTTTAATTTTAAGAACTGAATAACCGAATGTACATAAATAATTGTAAAGATATATTTATTTGTTTCAATTTTTTTTTAATTTCTTAAACTGTTCTTGTCATTAAGAGGTGAAAATGCAAGCTGAAATAATTAATTTTATTTATCTTAGTGTTATTTCAACAAGGGAAGAAGGAAAGTGAAAGAATGAAAATATTGTAGAAATGAGTCAACTGAATATGAGAGAAATCCGTTGGAAGAACTGTTGAAAAGATAAAAGGTGACGAACTTATGTGATCACTAATATTAAAAAGGAAACTAATGGAATGCTATTCAAAATCGATTTTCAAAATAAAGTTTTATAAATAAGATGTTACTTTAAAGAATAATTAAATAAAAACAAAGATTCTACTTTTAAAAGCATAATTGAAAAAAAAATATCGAAAACTCTAAATAAACGTGTTATATGTCAGCGATATGGGCAAGTTTGTGAGAATTATTGTCAAATTTACTGTTTTAAGCTTTATCCAATTTTTTATTTATGACATATTAAAGACAATCACCTCTTTAGAGATTTTATACTCATGTTCCGAAAGAAATTTGTAGGACGCCCAATATATAATATTAATGCACTGGAGGTATGTAAATTTGCAGGATATATGTTATTGTGTATATTGAAATAGTATAATATTATTTCACCAATTTTCTTTCTTTTTCATTTTTAAGCTAAATTAATTTATACATCTTAATTTTTTAAATTTGAAAATAAAAAAGTATTTTAATTTTACAAACTGCTTTAGCCATTTAAAAGGGTAAGAAAGATTAGGCAAAGAATAATAGAATAAAATATAAAATTATTGCAACAAGGCATCCTTATAACATCTGCAATTGAGAGAGAATTAATAAGTCTTTTAGCATTAGATCGAATATTATGTTAAAAAATAAAAGTTATGGAGAACTCAATTCAGATATGAAGTCACTATTCAATACTATCAGGGACGGTCTCTTTTTTTTTTTTTAACGTCGAACATAACAAGAAAGAAATTCCTAGAAGTCTGAGCAAAATTCCTAGTTTTCTTTTAAATAAAGATGTCGCATGACCTGGTGTCAGAAAAGATGGCTTAGCTGTCAGATCATATAGAGAATAAGTGTTTTCAATTAATTAACATAGATGTGTATAAGAATTGAAATAATATTAATAATTCCACTATGAAACACATTATTCAGGTCTCTAGAATAATTAAGAAAACCAGATTATATACAAGTAGACTAACAGAAAAAAAAAAGAGATCAAATTTGAGTAAAATAATGAAAATATTATAGAAATGAGCCAATGGAATATGAGTTAAATCTTTTGGAAGAATTGTTGAGAAGATAAAAAAGTGAAAAACTTATGTGAGCACTTGTATTTACGAGCAAACTGATTGCACCTTTAACAAATGCATATTTAAGGTGAAGCAAAATGAAAGAAAGTGCAAATAAAAGGGCTTTAAAAACCACCAATGTATGTCTACCTTGTTGGCAAGCCTTTGAAATGACAAGCCACAACAAATTTAGAATAGTTTTAATTAATATCAAATAATAGATATCAGAGATGAACAAGTAAAATTGGTTGCTTTTTTTAAAAGCAAAGAAAAAAAAGAGAAATGCAATCCATGTAGCAGCAAATCTAACTTTAACGAATGAAAAATTTTAAGTATCAGAACAATTGCAATCTCAAGCAGAGACCCGGGATACTTTAGACAAAAAAAATATTATTGTAAAAGGAATTAGATGAAAAAAAAAATAAAATTCACGACAAAATATTACGTGAGAAATTCACGTAATTCTTCAGTTGGAATGTTATGGTCAAAAAAATTAAATTTATGAAAATTTGTTAAGCAGTTTTTGTAACTAAAAAGAAAAAAAAAAAAAAAAAAAAAAACCTCCTGAAATGAAGCAAATTTATGCAGCTTAATTATATAAGAAAGGGAGGGAAAATATTATGCAAAAAATTATTTAATTAAAAACCAAACAAACTGAATTTTATATTTCTTCAACGAAAGAAAAGCAAATTTAATATTTCCAAAAACATTTTCCATTTTCTTTATCTAAGCGATTAAGCGAATATATTGCATTTCATTAAAAATAACTAAAGTATAAATATTTATAGCTTAGTTCAGGGAAATTGAACTCCCAGAGGAAAGGATTTAAATCAAAATAGTATCTAAAAGCGTCAATAGCAATTTCAACTAAAATCTAGTTATTTTTAGAAATTATTACCACGTTCAAATAACAAGACGCATTATATATATATATATATATATATATATATATATATATATATATATATATATATATATATATATATATATATATATATATATATATATATATATATATATATATATATGTGTGTGTGTGTGTGTGTGTGTGTGTGTGCGTGGATACGTATAAAATTCCTTTAAACTTTAAAAGAGTAATAAATGAAAGAGCAGAAAATGAGATGTTAGTAAAATTAATCATAAAATAGCAAATTGACTCTCATTTCAATTTCTAATTAGGAGATTCTTAATTAATAATGTAAATTAAAAATTAAATTACAACAGAATATAAATCAAAAAACCCAAATTGAATTTGAAGAGTATTATTCTATCGCAATAATGGCTTTTATGTGTGTGTGTAATAATAAAGTAATATATATATATATATATATATATATATATATATATATATATATATATATATATATATATATATATATATATATATATATAT
>SEYY01000520.1:58778-78778 GCA_009176605.1 Armadillidium nasatum | reverse complement strand
ATTTAAAATGGCTGGAAAAGTATTTCCTGGATTATTGTCATATGGTAAAACTTAAGTCTAGTTGATGGGTTATTTATATGCTTTATTTTCCAGACATCTATAGAAAAGATAAAGGAAATGGAGTTGTCCTTCTAAATAGAGCTGACTATATGGAGAAGGTGAAAGAATTTAATATGATGAAGCTAAGCTTTCCGTAACTAATGAGTCTCCTTTTAAAATTATTTTTAGAATATTTAGTAAATTTAGTTTATATCGGAAATTAAAAGGAATTGGTATAAAACGAAACTTAAAAATTTTTGAAAAATCTTTCTAACAAACTACGATTGCTACGATACACCAAAATGTTCCCATTTTGTGATACAAACTTAAGAAAGAATAGAATAATAAAAAAAAGATTTCTTAAAACCTGACAACCTCCTTTCTGACAATAGTACTATTTTTATCTAAGTTCAGAACGAAAATATAAAAAGTTACCTGACTTCGCCAAATTAAGCTTCACATTAATAGAAAAAGAATTTCATAAGTTTGCAGTAACTTTATATAAGGTAAATTTTGGCGAAGGTTTAAAGTGCACGATTTACAGAAAATGTAATAAATACTCTGACCACTAAATAAATTTCATCGATAAGGAATCAATCTGCCAAATGTGAGATATATACCTTAATGATTTTAAATTCTAGAAGATGATCACGATAAAAATTCGCTTTTGATCAGGGAAGCGTTACATAAAAAGGAACTGCAACCAACTTTAAAATTAGACAACAGTGCTTTTAGTTTACTCTTATATAATCATGTTATCGTTGGTATTCTTATTATCGCTAGTTTTTATTTGCGTGACTTTTGTTGTTAGTGTTATTATTATTATTATTATTATTATTTTTATTATTATTATTATTATTATTATTATTATTATTATTATTATTATTATTATTATTATTATTATTATTATTATTATTATTATTATTATTATTATTATTATTATTATTATTATTATTATTATTATTATTATTATTATTATTATTATTATTATTATTATTATTATTATTATTATTATTATTTATTACTATTATTATTATTGGTATTATTATTATCCCCAATATTATTATTATTCTTATTATCATTATTATTTTCATTATTATTATCAATTATTATTATTATTATTATATTGCAATTGTTCAAATACTGTTTTAATCATTTATTTATATATATATATATATATATATATATATATATATATATATATATATATATATATATATATATATATATATATATTATATATATATATAATATAATATAATATAAAAAAAAAAAAAAAAAAAAAAAAAAAATAATATATTATATATATATATATATATATATATATATATATATATATATATATATATATATATATATATATATATATATATATATATATATATATATATATATATATATATATATATATATATATATATATATTATTGAAAAAGACATATTTTGCCGCAGTGGTGTCGTGATAAAATTTTATTTCCTTTTTATTACGTGCTAAAGTCATTCCTGAAATGTTAAATGGAAAAAAAATATTATTTAAATATAACAATTATTATAAGAATTACAGAACAGGTTCAAGCAATAAACACTTTCGTATCTTAAGCATTAAACTATTAAAGATTTTTTTTTTCCTAAAACTAAGAAAATATTAAAATTTCATTCTTTTATTGTATCTTTATAAAGTATTTCACGTTTCGTTCTCTCTAACATACAGAAGTACGATTATATATATATATATATATATATATATATATATATATATATATATATATATATATATATATATATATATATATATATATATATATATGTGGATTTACAAGGGAAAGGTATTAAGTCCAAAAATGCCAAAAATGAGTTATTCATGATAAATTGTACATAACAAATTGTACAACAAATTGTGCTCAATACATTGCGAAAACGAAATAAGTTCTACCAATTATAGTTCCTTAGCAATGAAATCATCTCAAATTCCTAAGTCCATTAAGCACATAATGTTTTCAAACTTTAAAATTGATTTTTCTCGAAACACTTTTTTATTTACTTAATCCCTTTTCCTTGTAAGCCCACTATATATATATATATATATATATATATATATATATATATATATATATATATATATATATATATATATATATATATATATATATATATATATATATATATATATATATACAGGGAGAGCTGTAATAGTAATGCTCGAGGGAACTATCCACCCGTGTACCTCCACCTTTACGGCGTCCTCGAAACACAAGGGGTTCAATGTCCGCGCATCAATTTTGCGTGGACATAGGCAATTCCAGGCTTGTCCACTGTGGTGCCTCTTTCTTTCCTGCCACCTCTGTTTTGTGGAACTCTCTTCCATCTTCTGTATTTCCCTCCGCATTGAATCTCAATTTCTTTAAAGCCCGAGTCTGCGCCCACCTAAGGAATTTGCGTTAGGTGGGTACTGTGGGGGTGGTTTTTTATTTTTTTGGATTTTGTGCTCTTTTAGTTTCATTTTTATTCTTTTAACACCACCTCCTTGAATAGGGCTTTGCCCGTGAGTGGTGGTGATGTGTAAAAAAAAAAAAAAAAAAAAAAAAAAAATCTAGAAAGTGCATTCTACACATAAATGTATGATTAAAAAAAGCAAAAGTTGTATTTCGATTTTCATTTGCTGTTGAATTACAGCTTTCCAAACTTTGAAATATGGTCAAGTTTTCTAACAGAAGTTTATTTGAAAAGTACATTTATTTTACAATAAATTTTCAAAGCTACCACGATGTATCTCTGAACATTTTCTCGCATTTGTTGCTTTCCTATGTTCTTCTCGTTTCTCTTTTACGTGAGCTGCATCATTCAAAATACGACGAATTTGCTCACCTTCATTGTCCACCTTTCTTTTGTGTAATTCAATTTTCAACTAGCTCCATAAACAAAAACCCTGTGGTGTGAGGTATGGAGATCTTGGCTGCCAACTAATAGGTACACCTCCACCAATCCATCATCCTGGAAAATCTCAATTTAATTATTATGTAACCCTGTGAGAAAAATATGGAAGAGTTCAGTCGTTGCATATAATAGTACATTACATTTCTTATGTTTAAAGGATCATCTTCTAGTAAACCTTGTAACTCATTTTGCGAAAATTCCAAATAACGACCTCTTATATTATTTAGGCTACTCTCAGTAGTGAAAATACCAATTAAATGAATTTCGTTAATTCCACATCACTCGTTAAATTGAAACACGATGCTGAGTATTTGTTTCGATTTTTTCGTAGGTATTTTCGTCAGACTATCGATGAGAGTTGTGGGTATTTTCGATGTCATTATTAGTAGTAATGTACCGGAGCTCCGGCTCCGGCTTCGGCTCCGATTCCGTCCAGACCAGGGATACAGCCTTTTTACATTCTCCGACTCGGGCTGGAGACCTCTTCTTTCTCCTGCCGGAGTTTTGTATAGTTTTAATTACTTTAAAATAATAAAATTAATCGTTTATTACCTTGGAGGAAAGGAGACAAAATAATAACAATAAATTTGTATATATAACATTTGTTTTCTTTAATAAAAAATGCTCAATAAATTAATATTCCTTAAGTCTAAAACAACGTCAAGGAAGTAAAATTACCCTTTTATAACGTTTAATAATAACAAAAAATGAAAATGAAATGGAACCTTTGAAAACCCTAAAATTTAAAAAGGCAGTAGATATGAAAATACATTCACAATATATATATATATATATATATATATATATATATATATATATATATATATATATATATATATATATATATATATATATATATATATATATATATATATATATATATATATATATATATATATATATATATATATATATATATATATATATATATTATATATATATATATATATATATATATATATATACTATATATATATATATATATATATATATATATATATATATATATATATATATATATATATATATATATATATATATATATATATATATATATATATATATATATATATATATATATATATATATATATATATATATATATATATATATATATTATATATATATATATATATATATATATATATATATATATATATATATATATATATATATATATATATATATATATATATATATATATATATATATATATATATATATATATATATATATATATATGCTTCATTAATGGTCATTTAATACTCAAAAAAGAAGTACTTGCAAATTACAATGAAAAGGTTATTTATCTGCCAATTTGGAATAAATTTGATTTTTTTTTTTTTTCTCAGTGTGAGTGCTTCCTGCCAGGCTTAACAGTCTTTCACTGAAAACATTTTTTTGAACAAGGAGCAAGCAAGTGTTTTCTTGCTGGATCAGGAAGACAACTTTGTGGATATTTAAACTTATTCTTTTTTGCACCACAAATAGGATCATCTGGTGTATTGCCTTTTATTGATTTTTTTTTTTTATAAGTGGATAGGAAAAGTAATTCTCGACATCACAACATTATGCAACGCAAAATTTGTTTCTGGCTGACGAATGTTATTTTCTAATGCCACTGATTGCTAATGAATGGAAAATATTAATTTTTTCATTGAAATTTTTCTTTTGTGGCTTGTACTACAAAAAATCTTTAAAATCCGTGGTTTTCTTTCTATATTTCTATCTAATTTTGGGCTAATAACAAAAATACTGTCAACTTTATATATTTATTTCAAAGTTGTAGGAAACGAATTAAAAATTTAATATTGTTTTATGAGATTTATGACTATAATGTAAATTAATTTCCTTTGTAATCCCCCAAATATAGTTTCCCAACATGTTTTCATTGTAGTCTCCTTAATATCTGTGTTCAAAGTTTAGTATATCTTGTGGAATCTCTCCCTTTGCTCTTCTGAGTACGCTTCCAGAACCGATTGTGATGTTTTCTTTGGGTGGTAGTGATTCGGACACTGTCAACCAAGAAATCCCACTCTTTGATCCTTGAAAGCAAAAGCTTAGCATTTGACTTTGTTATGCAAAGACCTCTTACATAGTAATTTAGACTCTTTTTTTTCTATAAGTACATTACAAGTGTGTGGAATAGTATATTGATTCCTTCTACAACCTGCACCTTTGGGATTGTAGCCTAAGTTTCCACTAAAGTTATCATTCTCTGAATTGTTGTTTTCTGAAGAGTGGTGACCTCTTTTCGGAGGAGTAGGTACAGAAAGATCTTCACTGTGTGGTACCGGAGCAATTGAAGATGAAAGGTCTAGTTAATTAACTGGGGGAGGGGGGAAATTTTGCCAGCTTTTCTTTTGGAAGGATCCACAATTCTAAAGTAACAGTTGGTTGAGTGATCCATGGGCTCAAACCAAATTCCTGGAGTGGAAACTTCAAGTCTCTTTTCCCCTCTAATCCATCCTACAGAAAAGATATATTATTTAAATTGCATTTTCTTTATAATATCCATTTAAGATTATGCCCTTCATACAAGCAGCAATTGTCTAACCTTTCAAAGTTTTTTTTCAGTATTCACAGGTAACATGAGTTGCCCAGGATTTGTCTTGATCCCCAAGTAACATGCAAAAGTATGCTGTTTAAGCTCAAAAACATTTTAATGGATGATGTTATAGAGATCTTTGTTGCTCTTGATTTGATGGACAGACCAGATATATAGCAGAATGAATCGGGCGAATGCTAGCAGCCTTTTGATGATCTTTAGATTCTTCAGTTGTGTTTACTCAACTATCTAGAGGTGAAGTAAATGGTGATCTGTGAGTTCCTGTATAAACATATTGTCAAACAAGGCTCTAGAATATTCTCAATCTTTCTTATTTACATTCATGAGGTATAGATGATTCTTACCAAAATATTTGGAGACAGTTCCAGATAATTTGCATAGATCAAGAAAATTTCACAAAGTTCTATAAAATGTTAATAAACTCTACAATGCTCCATTATGACCTAAATCGTTCTCATAGGTTTGTTGGAAATTGAATAAATTCTTTAGCATCAAATTTGTTATTTAATGTTAATACTATTCTCAAAGAATCTGGAAAATAACTGAATCATAAAATTATAATAGGCTAAATACTTCAAAATGCTTTAAAAATACATCGAATACTCATATATATATATATATATATATATATATATATATATATATATATATATATATATATATATATATATATATATATATATATATATATATATATATATATATATATATACACTCATATGCATCAGTAAATGTCAATGTATAAGGACGAACATAAGTATTTTTAACATAATTCATATAAGATAAAACTAAATAAATAAGAACAAGACAAAAATACCATTCGTATTTGAAATTCGTAATACCATTCGTGTATTGAAATTTTAAACCTAATATGTATATGATAAGTAGAAACAACAAAAAGAACATGTGAAGTGAATTGCGTGGATAATGTTTAAATTTGGTTGGTGATCATTGCTGACTTGTAAACCATATGACCTCAGTCATACCTCAGTCTTCCGAAAACCAGTGCTCACTCACTAATTTTTATAGCTCTTGCTCCTTAAAATACAAAATTATTTCTATAATGACCTTCCTTCACAGAGCATATAACTTGTCTTCCACATATCCTATATTACGTAATGAATTTAACTTTTTACTTAATTTGTTTTAATATGGTCTCTAAGCATATATTTCAGTTCCTCCAATCTAAATATCATTCTCCATTTCCTGTACCTTTATCCCCCCCCCACTCAAAAAAGCTATTTCTTCTTTCCATATCTTAACTAAAATAAAAATAAAATTTTCAATGAAAATATATGACGTCGCAATATCGATATATTTACATTCCAGTAGAAAACATGTTGCTGCTGTTGCTGCTGCTGCTGATGAAGATAGTGATGATAATAGTATGATGATGATGATGATAAAGATGATGAAGATAGGTATTACCACATTTTCAGTTTGCCAGATTTCAGTAAATAATGATTTACTGTAAATATTCTGAAATGTCTCTAAACAACAACAAATGTGTCTAAATCTTTATAAATCATGAATGTGTGTTTGTGCTGGTGTATGCGTACGCGTTTTTCAGCTCTAGCCGGGTTGCGCGACTTTCTGTCGCACCACCGCTACGCTCAGGTTCCTCACCCGGAAGGGCACCCGCCCAGATATGGCATTGAATATCAAGCAGATAATAAATTTTTTGACTGACTTTTTTTGATTTACAATCATGTTATGCTGATGATAATGATGTCATGAAAAAAAGTATATTTATGACGTGATACTATTACTTTAAAGGAATGTATTTGGTGAAAGTGATTATTATTTTAAAATATTGCGTAATAACAGTAATTATATAATCATTATGTAACAATTGGTGGTGCCAGCGATGACGTAAGCGTAATTATAAAATCAGCAAAATAATAAATTGTTTCAAGACACAAAAAGTATATGAGGGAAGAGGAAGGGAAAACGTTGTGCATAAATAGAACAAATTGTACTTTCTTAGGAACGATCCGGTTTGGTGTGGTGGCAACTGATTAATTTCAAATCAGAGGGTGAGATTTCAAATCCTGTCTTGAAAGTTTCAAGTGTTCGTATCCTGATTTGGAAATATTGGAAAATTGATTGTTTTTTAACAGATAGAGATAAAAGGAAGTCAAGAAATTGGCTGGAAAAAATTAAAACCATGTGTCAAATCCAAAAAACACGTGGACAGAATTTCAAGGTAGCAGAGATGAAAACCAAGTGAACAAAATCCAAGATAGCGGACGGATGACGTTGTAGTTTTATGATGACGCCATGACGTCCCAGGGTCAGGTAATGGTGTGTGTATGTGTTTGAATGTGAGTGTTCTCATGCCCATTCGTGTGTGGCGTTATCACAGAGGATGCCTTACCCTCTGTGCTAGCTGTCGCTGGCAATCTCACTCCCCTTGTTCCGAGGGTATTGGCATAAGCAATGGTGGTGGGCGCCTGAAAAAGCTAGAAATATCTCAAGAAAAAGCATGGGACTCGGAAAGGTTGGAACGTGCCTACTGCACTTGCCATGGAGAAAGAGGGCTGGGCTTAAAAGATTAAAGAACTAAAGTCATTAAGTAGGTGCTAAAATTAACAGATTAGGCTGATTAGACTAATTATTTAATGGATTATCCGAATTATCCGGAATAAAGAGATTGAAAAAGCAGGAAAGAACGTGGTATCAATTTCCCCCTCATTTTTGCAAAAAGGTCTCAGGAAGTAACTTGAGGTTGGCACTGGCACAGCCCTTAATATATATATATATATATATATATATATATATATATATATATATATATATATATATATATATATATATATATATATATATATATATATATATATATATATATATATATATATATATATATATATATATATATATATATATATATATATATATATATATATATATATATATATATATATATATATATATATATATATATATATAATATATATATATATATATATATATATATATATATATATATATATATATATATATATATATATATATATATATATATATATATATATATATATATATATATATATATATATATATATATATATATATATATATATGCCAATTTAGCTACTTTTCGAAAAATATGGCAACCTAACCAAACGGGATTTTGATTTGCAAGGCAAATCACTCCGCTCAAATTTAACTCACGCTCTTTCCTGACACCATTTTGGGGGTTCAATCCATTGAAATTGGCCTCAAGTCTGGGGAAGGGGCCCCCGCGGGAGCCCCGTGAACCCTCCAAAAATGGTATCAGGAAGTTGCCTGAGTTTGCAAAATCGCTGCTTTCACCTCACTCTCTTTCCTGACCATTTTCTTTGCGGTTCAGACCGGCTGAAATTTGACTCGAATCTTGGGTCCAGGGGTCCGTGGGTCCGTGGGTCCGTGAACCGACAAAGAAAAGGTCTGGAAGGTCCCTGAGAATGCAGGATTGCACGCAAATGCAGAAAAGACCGTTAGGGACAGGTTGCCAGATTTTTCGAAAAGTAACTAAATCTGGCACCACCCGAAAGCGCCAGGTATACTACTTATATATATAATATATATATATATATATATATATATATATATATATATATATATATATATATATATATATATATATATATATATATATATATATATATATATATATATATATATATATATATAATATATATATATATATATATGTTAAAACTATCACATGAAAACAATATAAGAGTATTAAACAGGTTTATTAAGTTAATTTTGAAATTTTCCCTGTAATGAGGAAGATTGATTACCTGAAATTTAAATAAAAAAACATTATAAATAGAATCAAATGTTTTATGAAATATTGATATAATGTAATTTATTTTTATGATAGGATTAAAAAATAAGAAAAGAAAATAATATACAATACCTGTGATTTGAATTATTTATCAACACTTAAAAATTTTCCTTACTAATTATATATTTTTTTAAAATAAATTTAAAATGAACCAATGATGTGTGTGTGTTTTATTCAATGGGTATTATTGTCTTTATTTCCTTATGAAATTATTTATACATTTGAGTAGGTGAATATTGCTTTTAAACCTTCCTCAAAGTTTTTCAGAATGTAAACACTGGAAATGAAGAAGTTAGTCAATTTCCACCTCCTTCATCTCCTGAAGAGATTTTTTTTCCTGAACTAAGTCGATTAATGTGAAAATTTTATTCTAATTACCCGAAAGATTTAAATTCTTAGTCAATAAAGTAATAGAAAGAAATAAGAAAAAAAAAGGAAAATAAAGAAAGAAAGAAAAGAAAATTCAACTTTCTAAAACTTTCTTTATTGACACAAAGTTTTTCGAAAAGAAAAGGAAAAAAGTCTCTCTTCTCAAACTTATCGGCGGATTGGAGTTCAAACTTTCAAATATGTTTCATTTTTATCTTAAGTGTTTGCGTATGAAACAACTTTCTGGATAACTTGAGAGTTACTTATTAATTTCGTGTTTATATATATATATATATATATATATATATATATATATATATATATATATATATATATATATATATATATATATATATATATATATATATATATATATATATATATATACCAATTTCCCCCTTTCAAAAACAAGTTATAAGGGTTAATCCACTCCAGATATGTAAAGCTGACCATTACACCAACTCAATAGACATAGTTATGCAAATGGAGCAACCCAGAAGCTGAAAAGAAGTTCAGAAGACATTTCAGAACACTTAAAAAAGGTTGAAGAGGTATGTGACTGGAGAGTTCAGGTAAGCAGTATCCGTTGTAATACCGATAGCATAGAGAGTGTGAGTCGACAATTTGTTGGCAGAAAAAGACAGGAGGAAGATAGTGAGAGAGAAACAGTTGATAAAGTGTTGGAAGCCTTGTGATTGGAATCACCAAAGATGTTTAAAGCTATCTCCACAAGAAAGGACGAACACCTATAAAAGAACTCTTTATATTTCTATTTTTCAGTAAAATGGAGATAAAATGGCGTGAAGAAATTTTAAAGATTCAAATGTATACTCTTCCTCTTAGAACCTTATCTAGGCTGAAAAATATGTGATTCTTCCGAAAAAGATCATGATAAGAGGAAATACCAAGAATATTAAGGACAAAATGAGGGTTGAGTTATGTATTTATAAAATGTTATAGATGTGTGTAAAATTATGTATTGTTTGACGATGAAGGTACTAAGTTTCTGAGGCACGGAAAGCAACCATGACTTCACTACTCTTAATAGAAATACGAGAAAGATCAAATTTCAGTAACTTTATGGTCACTTTCCTAGCAATGGTTACTATCAAAAGGAAACTGAGTATCTGTTTTCTACACAAGTTTTCCGCAATGATGTTAAAAGAATGTTGGAGTTACTAGGCCTGAACATAAGTCTTAAGATTGGCGTCTATTAGGTGATTTCTCTAAGGCAAGCTTGAAAGCAATGCTGCGTCATAATTAGAACCAAAATTCTTTTTGTATCCCTTGCAGCTTTCATGAAAGGCCTATATGAAAAGATGAAACCTGATTTAGCACCAACATCCAATATGAAAAGCATTTTTTGAAGATGTGTAGATTTGAAAGTGATATTCCTCTTACTTAGATTAAAACATAGGATATACTAAATTCTGTTGCTTAAGCAAGTGTGGCAGCAAAGATAAAAAGGAATCACTAAATGAAAGAGGATATCCAAAAAAAGGAACTACCTATTCAGAGACAAAAAAAAATGTCTTTCATCATAAGTGCTTGTTAGATCTGAAAATATCTTATCGTTCCCATTATGCGTAAAACTGGATTTGTTTAATGATTTCCTGAAAGCAATGGGTCATAATGAGGGTGCATTTCATATATATATATATATATATATATATATATAATATATATATATATATATATATATATATATATATAATATATATATATAATATATATATATATATATATATATATATATATATATATATATATATATATGAAAGAAAAGAAAAAACGCTTAGATACTATCAAGTCGAAATCTGAAACTTATATACTGCGAAGTTTTTTCCGAAATTCGTTCTGGTCTTTATACAGAATTGATCCTTGTTTTGTTAATTGAGGATCTAAGAAAGTAGAGTCTTTGGAAAGAGATAAGAGATAATTTAGAGAGATAAGAGATCATTCGGAGAGATTACTCTTCGAAATAAGAGCAAAATGTCTTATAACAAAACGAAACTTAAAAACTTTACCAACAAAAGATATTTTTCTTCCGTTTTCTTTTGTCTCTTTTATTTTAGGGTAACTTTTATAATCTAAATGAAGTTAGAGATTACTTTTTGTTTATATATATATATATATATATATATATATATATATATATATATATATATATATATATATATATATATATATATATATATATATATATATATATGGGGGAGGGAAGTAGAGCTCCCGATGCAATGAGACTACCCCCCATTGTGTATATGGAATGTTAAGGGTATTTCCAATCTCATCCTTGCGCCCAATGGTTCGTTACATTTCGCGCTCACCTTCTTCTACACGAAGCAGGCTCTCTTTCGCACACACAAAACATTAATACAAACACCCTATTTAAAAAAAAAAAGATGTTTTCAACCACAGTAGCCTCAGAGAAGCCCCGGGGGCGGCTTCCAAAAAATAGCCCCTCATCCACCCCTTCCCCATCACCACTTGGGAGTTGGTGGCCTCCGGTGATGGGGTTGGTGCCACGAAGACTCTGCAGCCGGCTTGTCCTGATGCACGGTCTATTTTTTCCAATAATTTCTGCAACATTCGCAGTCTGCATTCCAACTTCCACTTTGTTGAACATTACCTCTCTTCTTCTGAATCTCACCTCTTATTATTGACCGAAACTCAGATGTTTGAGCTTTCTGACAGCAAACCCTACTCTGTTTCCTCTATCTGTCTCTATCTCAATTTTCAGCAAAGGCGGTTGTTGTGCATACGTGCGCAACGATGTTTTTGTTCTTGCGTCTCTAATTTGGAGTCTTCTGAATTTTCCACCTTATGGCTTAGGCTCTCTTGCCATTTCTACGACTAAATTCATTTGTTCTGTTTATTTATCTCCCAATTATACTGACTATCCTAAATTCTTCGGCTATTTAAACTCCAAAATAGAGCGCATTCTCTCTTCTCCTCTCTCTGTAAACATCATATTAGGTGATTTCAATGTTCACCACCTCCAATGGCTTTCTTCTAGCTCTCATGATACAGCTGGTGATCGTACCTTCCATTTCGCTATCCAAAACGACCTTGAGTAGTTGGTGCAGCTCCCTACTCGTATCCCTGATCGTTTTGGAATGAACCCAACATTCTAGACCTTTTTAAAACTTCTAATCCTTCTCCTTATGCTGTTAAACTCTTTCCTCCTCTGGGTTCCTCCGATCACCGTCATATCTGTATATCCATTTCTATCTTTACAAGTCTTCCGCAGGAAAGACCCCCTCCTATTGAAAGGAAACGTTTGTGGCATTTCGGTGCAGCAAGCTGATTGGACTTGCGGTCGGGGTTCTTTGATTTCCCGTGAAATGAATTATTGCTTCCGTGGGAGGGATCCCTCAAAGTGTGAAGAACGCATTACTGAGATGATTCTCTCCGGCATGGAAGCGTACATTGCATTTTCTTTCCCTTCTACTAAACCTAACAAACCTTGGTTTAACTCTGCTTGTTCTCGCGCTATCCACCCCAGGAATATCGCCTTCAGGGATTACCAACGTCTTCAAACTCAAGAAACTCATGCTACTTATATTTCATCCCGGAATCGAGCAAAATCTATCCTTCGTAACACTAAAAACTCTTTTCTCCGTAAAAAATGCAATAATCTTTCTGGTTCCTCTTTCTCACTCTCTTTCTTGCATTTTTGCAAAAAAAATCAACTCTAACTTTGCTTCTTCCTCTTTCCTTCCTTTAGTATTTTCCGACGGCACAACTGCTGTTTTACCTTCTTTTAAAGCTGAACTCTTTGCTCAGACTTTTGCCTCTAACTCTACCTTAGACGATTCCGGAGCTGTTCCTTCTCCTTCAACCCCCTCTAACTCAGTTATGCCTAAAATTAGAATTTCTTCTAAAGGTGTCATTTCTGCTCTCTCTGAGCTGAATACTAAGAAGGCGTATGGTCCTAATGGTATTCCTCCTGTGGTTCTCAAAACTTGTGCTTCAGAGCTTGCACCTTGCCGTAGTAAACTATTTCGTCTTTGTCTTTCTACTTCAACCTTCCATTATTGTTGGAAACCTGTGCCGAAGAAAGGGGACCCCTCTCAACCCTCTAACTAATGTCCAATTTACTTTTGATCTCCGATCTTTCTAAAGTTTTTCGAATCTATCCTTAAATGGAAGATTTGGAAACATCTCAATTCTTCTAATCTTATCTCTGATCGCCAGTATGAATTGTGTAAGAAAAACTCTACTGGTGATCTTCTCTCCCTTCTCTCTGACTCTTGGTACTCCACTCTTCGGCATTTTTGTGAATCCTTTGCTCTGGGACTGAACATATCGAAAGCCTTCGATAGAGTCTGGCACAAAGATTTGATTTTTAAACTTCTCTCCTTCGGAATCTATCCTTCTCTCTGTGATCTTCTCTCTATTTTGTTTCCGGTCGTTCTATAGCAGCTGTTGTAGACGGCCACCATTCTTCCTTTAAATCTATTAATAGTGGTATTCCTCAAGAATCTGTCCTATCCCCAAGATTTTTCCTACTTTTTATTAATGGCCTTCTTTCTATTAACTTCATCACCTATCCACTCCTATGCTTATGACTCCATCCTTCATTAACTTCATCTAAGTTTGAAAAGAGGTCCACTCTTAGCAGCAGTTAATTGAAGCAGGAAGGGTAACCTTGGAGTAACCCTAACCTCTTATTTTTCTTGTATTTCAAATTGGGGCAGAGAAAACATTGTTGTTTTCAATACTCAGTTGTTTCAAAAACTCAGTTCCTCCAATTTTCTACTCGAAACAACCTTCCACACAACTATAACAATCTTCGAAAACACACAACTCAAAACTTTATCTCTCCTTAACATTGTTGGTGATTCTTTCTCTCGTTATCTTTTTTGAAAGGGTCACATTACTTCTCTTTCTAAACAAGCTTCTAAGAGGTTGGATGTTCTGAGGCCATCAGAATTTCTTCACTCCGCCTCAGTTGCTTTTCTCTTTATTGGGGTGTTGTCTCGTCACTGTAATGGAGTACGCCTTCACACGTCTTGTGGTGATTTCCAACTCATACAGCTCTCCTTGATCAATGGTGGAGTCTACGACTTTTCGTCAAATCAACTCTACGCTCTTACTAACTCTCTCCAATCTCTTTCTGTCCGTCGAATTGTTGCGTCACTCTCTCTTTACTATCTGAACTCTCTCGTTGCATACCTCCCCCATTGAGAAGAGTTCGTGTGACGCGCCTTTCTACACAGTCTCATCCTTTCTCTGTCTGGAGTACACTCCGTTTATCTGTTTTCCCAATTTCCTTTGACTTGCATACTTTCAAAAGCCGTGTATCTGGATATGTCGGCCACCATCGACCAGGATAGATTTTTCCCAGATAGATAATCTGTTCATGGAACTTTTTGAAGTGAAATTTGTATATACAGATATGTGACTTCGCAACATAAAGTGGTGGATATATGTTGACGATATTTTTACCACATTGCAGGTCACATTGGATCCACAATTACTTCTGGAAAATCTAAATAGGAAAGTTCTTTCAAGAAAATTTACCCTAGATAAAATGATAAATAACAGAATCTCTTTTCTTGATAACCTCATTGATGTTAACAATATAAACACTGGACCTGTTTTTCCTGTATACCGAAAACCTATGTCTTCAAACTCATATATACAGTGATACTCCACATATTCATTTCATACAAACTGTAATTTCGCAATTTATTAGAGCGTTAAAAATTTGTTCCTCTCCTCCCTTAAAGATGAATTAACCCTTATAAGAAATCATTGTATTCTCCTAATTATGTTATTAATAAAGCGCTTTATAGAGCAAGAAGGAAAATATATGTTGCAGAGGATAATGTGAAAAAAAAATTTAATTAATGAAAGGATCATTACTCCTTTTCACTTTGACTCACAAACTAAAAATCTTTTTTCAAACACAGTCTCCTTTGTAAAATCGGTCCCCAGCACTATTAAGAGGAAATTCATATCTAAATTAGTTACAAATGATAGCATGAAAAATGTAGGTATTTACAGCATAGCATGCAATAATTGTGATGATAAATATTTTGGCGAGACCAATGATTTTAAAAGGGACCCTCTGAGAAGGTGAAACGCGAAAAGGAACGAACCAAAGGGAAACGGAGTTAAAAGGAATGGTTTAACCCACCCTATCAACTCGCGGATTATGCCTAATATATTATATATATATATATATATATATATATATATATATATATATATATATATATATATATATATATATATATATATATATATATATATATATATTATATATAATAATAAACCTGATGAAATGAGTCATAGGTGATAATTTCATTTGAAATGCAAATCTGCTTACATACATGGCGTTTGAAAATGTCAAAGTCAGCGAGAGAAGAAAATTTAGAGTAAGGGAGAAAGCAAAGTTTTGAGAAAATGTCTTCATATTATTAACTGAAGATTACTTAAAATAAGAATCACACATGTTTAAAATCCTTCTAGATAACGGTTGATTATAAAACAGAAAATGAGGAAAGTACCATAAAAGACAAATAAAACAGTTTCTTCTCAATGGAAGAGATATGGCAGTTAAGAGTTCTTGAGAAATTATCTTTAATATCTTGGTAGGGATAGGGTTAGGAGGTTGTTGCAATGCGTCGGAAAACAGGAAATGTGAAGGACTTCTTTTAAATGTGTGAAATGATGAAACAAATTTCCTTAGGTTTTTTAGAATAATCGCTTGGGTGAATCAACTATATACAGCACAATGTAGTACTTACTCCTTACAGTGGCAGATAATGCTCCTATATAAGCAAGTACATAGAGAGTCTAAAAGCGAACTACAATCAATAACCTCTTAGTGGCTCATATACACTGAAATACGATATAATTTTTTTCATGAAATATACCCGGAAAGGTTGTTCAAATATATATATATATATATATATATATATATATATATATATATATATACTATATATATATATATATATATATATATATATATATATATATATATATATATATATATATATATATATATATATATATAATATTCATATATATATATCCTCCGGTGGGCAAAGGTCGGAGGCCTACCAAATTCCACCGGAGTTGGAAAAACCCTATCTTGATCGAAGAAGGCCAACATGTCCAGATATACCGCGTTTGAAAGTATGCAAGTCAAAGGAAGTTGGGAAAACAGATAAGGGAGTGTGTTCCAGACTTTACCAGTAGAGTATATGTAAGATTGAGAATAGTGGTTAAATCTGAGGTGAAGAGTTGGACAGAGAAAGGATGAGACTGTGTAGAAAGCGTGTCGCAAGAGCTCTTTTCAATGGAGGAGGTATGTGGTGAGAGAGTTCAGTGTCCGCTGTGGTAGCGATAGTAAAGAAAGAGTAACACAATAATTCTACGGGCAGAAAGAGATTGGGGAGAGTTAGTAAGAGCAGGAGAGTTGATGAGACGAAAAGCCCTAGACTCCACCTTCTCAAGGAGAGCTGTATGAGTGGAACCCCAGATGTGTGACATTCATACAGGGGTGAATAACACCCCATAAAAGCAAGCAACTGGGGTAGGGAGTATCCGAAGGAGTCAGAACACCAACATCTTAAGCTTGTTTAGAAGAGAGGTAATGTGATCCTTTAAAAAAGATCAACGAGAAAAAGAAAAACCAAGAAATCAAAAGGTGAAAAGGTGTATTCAAAAAGATATTTGTATGTGGAAGATTGTGTGACTGTTTTGAGAATTTGAAATATGAAAGATTAGAGGTTAGTTACTCCAAGGCTACCCTTCTCAATAATCAACTGTGTTGGGAGGGACGTCTATCAAACTGGAAGGATAATATATATATATATATATATATATAATATATTATATATATATATAATATATTATATATATATATATAATATATATTATATATATATATATACGCACACAGTGCAGAAGATCAACATAATTTTGTCAGAATACATATGATACCAGAGTTGGAGGAAAATATATGAGCCAATTCAGATCCATATTCCATAAAGCACGATACGCGATGCTCATATAAATACGGGATCCTTTCTCCCTCTCTTTTCTCTCTTCCGATTTTAACTCTGCTTCGATTTCTTCGGCGACTCCTTATTGAAGAGGAACATGAACACAAATCAAAAGTTCTTGGACGGAATTTTACTTCTTGTTTTTTTTTTTTCTTTCATTTGGATAAACAAAGGATTTTATTTGTTTATTTATTTTTATTTTTTTTGTGGGGAGAGGGATAGGGAGGATGAAAAGATCGAGAGGTGAAATTTGAATTTTATGAGCTTTTTGGATATACATATACATTTTATTTTTAAAAAAAAAAAAAAAAAAAATCCTTCAATTTAAAGCTTTTTTAGTTTCTTTTTAAAAACTTCCTGCAAACAAATCAGTTTCTGTTTTGGCAATAAATATTGTCTATTTTTTTCATTACAAATAAAGGAGATGCCCCAAACTTAAGTACTTAATATGAAAGTTTAAAATTTTAGGAATAGATGATAATAAAAATAATAATAATAATAAATCGATATATAATAATAATAAAATAAAAAAATAATAGTAATAAAAAAATAAAAATATAAATAATATAAAATAATAAATATAAACAATATATATTGATATTAAAATAATAATAATATAATAATAATAATTATAATAATAATAATTAATAATAATAATAATAATAATAAATAATAATAATAAGTTAAATATTTTTATTTCATATTAAGTAGTATTAGTTTCCTACTTATTTTTGATTTAAATAACAAGGCCAAAAGGTTGCCAAATTTCAATTTTACTGCTTATTTTTGTCCTTCCAATGTCCTTTCTTCAGATGTATTTTCTCCAAAGTATGAACAGTGGTTGTATCCTGTTCTTATATTTACTTTAATTTTTTTTACGATGAGTTCAAAGAAAGAGACAAAGGGAATTTAATTCTAAAAGTATAATGATTGAGTGTTGCATTTTGTAAGGAAAGCTACGATCTTCTTTTCACTCTCTGATTTTTTGGTCCTCTTCTATACTGCATTTCAATGAATCATTGTTGTAGCCCTAGACATTTCAAAAGCTTCGATAGATAGACCGCTACAATTACAGCTTTGAATTTCTAAAACAATTCTCTCTCTTCGGTATCTATCTAATCTCTTTGAGGCCATTCGTCTGATTTCCGTTTTGGTCGTTCTATATGAACTGTTGCAGAAGGTCATCGTTCATCCATTAGATTCCTAAATAATAATAATAATAATAGTAATAATAATAATAATTAAAATATTTTTATTTCATATTAAGTAGTATTAGTTTCCTACTTATTTTTTGATTTAAATAAGGTCAAAAGGTTACCAAATTTCAATTTTACTGCTTATTTTTGTCCTTCCAATGTCCTTTCTTCAGATGTATTTTCTCCAAAGTATGAACAGTTGGTTGTATCCTGTTCTTATATTTACTTTAATTTTTTTTACGATGAGTTCAAAGAAAGAGACAAAGGGAATTTAATTCTAAAAGTATAATGATTGAGTGTTGCATTTTGTAAGGAAAGCTACGATCTTCTTTTCACTCTCTGATTTTTTGGTCCTCTTCTATACTGCATTTCAATGAATCACTTGTTGTAGCCCTAGACATTTCAAAAGCCTTCGATAGACCCTACAACACAGCTTTGATTTCTAAACAATTCTCTCTCTTCGGTATCTATCTATCTCTTTGAGGCCATTCGTCTGATTTCCGTTTTGGTCGTTCTATATGAACTGTTGCAGAAGGTCATCGTTCATCCATTAGATTTATTATTAATAGTTTCTTCAAGAATCTATTCTATCACGAACTTTTTTTTTATGCTTTTCATTATTGGCTTATTTTTTCATAATCTACTTCACTTCTATGCCGATAATACTATCTTTCAGCCTACCCTTTTAATTATCGCTAGAAAGGTAACCTCTGAACTTTCTTGAATTTCTTACTGGGACACAGAAAATATAGTTGTTATGAGTGTCTCAAAATCTCAGTTCCTCCATCTTTCTACTCGAAATAATATTTCACCCAACTGTGAAATCTTCGACAACGCATAACTCAGAATTTGAAACTAGTGTTTCTCTTTCTCGTAATCTTTCTTGGAAGGATTTCATTATTTATCTTTCTAAGCAAGCTTTAAAGAGGAGACGTATATTGAGGTGTCTTCGAAATTTCTTAACGCCATCCTAGTTGCTTAATCTTTAAATCTTTGTATGGCGAATACTCTCATACATATGGGTAGTC
>SEYY01000520.1:40000-57500 GCA_009176605.1 Armadillidium nasatum | reverse complement strand
AAAAATTAAGACTTATTTAAAAAGGTACCTTTCTTTCTTTTGTATTCCTAATATGCAAATAATTGATTATTGCGAGCAGTAAAGAAATGAGAAAGATGGTGACTATGCAGAAAAGGCACCAAACATCAAGCATTGTCAAGTACGATGTATGAGGCATAATTTCACCCAACTGCAAAAAAGTATTTTAAGTAAATTAAATTGTGTAAAATATTTAATTTTAAATTTAAAGCATACTTGTCATGTAATACAATAAAGTAAGTATATGCCAACCTGCGAGAAAAAGGCAGCTTCAACAAGAAGAGAAGTAACCGCAACAACTATTCTATTGCTAAAATCTTCTATAGAAAAATAAAAGGGAAGATGTCCAATAATAAGCAAGATCAAAGTCGGAGTGTAAGTGTTTGAAATGTAGTATGAAGACAAGCCTCTAAAATTAAATTCAATTGCGTTCACCTTTGTAGGCCCCTGTAAATAAAAAGAGAAAATGTATGAACTTCATTATGAAGATTATAACTCCAGTAACATAACATTTACGAAGAAAGCAAATTGCAAAATTTGTTTTACAAACCAACTAGGTAATTTTCTATCTGGTTTAAATATCGAAGCGGAATATTAAATAAAATATATTTTTATATTATAAAAAATATAAATAATTAATTAAGGAAAACAAAAAAAAAAAAAAATATAATATATATATATATATATATATATATATATATATATATATATATATATATATATATATATATATATATATATATATATATATATATATATATATATATATATATATATATATCCTCTTGTTACCTAGTAGACAAAGGATAGACACTTACTGTTTAACATCAGAGTTGAAAATTATATGGAGATTCCTTTAAAGGTCATCACATCGTTTGAAGGTGTGCAAGCCATAGGAACTTGGGAAAGTAGATAATGGGAGTGTGTTCCAAACTTTACCAGTAGAGTAGTACACGAAAGATTCTTCGTCATAGCGGTTAAGCCTCAGGTCAGAAAGTTGGACAGAGAGAGCAAGAGAGAGTGTTAAAAGTTCATGTCAAGCCAACCGTTCTAAATGGAGGAAGTATACACAACTGCATTGGAAAGATTAGAAGAACAGTGTCCGTTGTAATGGGGATGGCACAAGGTAGGTGACGAAGCAATTCGACTAACAGAAAGAAACTGGATAGAAAGTGCGAGAGATCGAATAAGTTTATAAGAAAAAAGATTTAGATCCAAACCTCAAAAGCCATGGAATCTTCTCAGATGTGTGAGGCATACTCCAAGCAGAGGTGAATAACACCCTAATAAATAAATAACAAGCAACTGGGGTTGGGTGAATAAATTCCAAAAGACGCCACAGAACACTCAACCTTTTAGAAGTTTGTTTTTTAAAAGAAGTGATTTGATCATTAAAAGAAAAGGTCACGAAAAAAACAAACACTGTGAATATTAAGGACAGTTTACTCTCAATCTGCTGCGTGTGTCTTTCTATTGGAAAATTTTAAGAGATAGAAAAGGATACAAAGATCCCGAAGTGATTGGATATATATATATATATATATATATATATATATATATATATATATATATATATATATATATATAATATATATATATATATATATATATATATATATATATATATATATATATACTTACGTATGAGACTTTAAGTAGTTTGACATC
Organism: Armadillidium nasatum; assembly: GCA_009176605.1. Classification (NCBI taxonomy): domain Eukaryota; kingdom Metazoa; phylum Arthropoda; class Malacostraca; order Isopoda; family Armadillidiidae; genus Armadillidium; species Armadillidium nasatum. Next base: position 55,814 of record SEYY01000520.1, on the reverse strand, counting down.
CTTTACCGAATACTCAAGCAACTTTGGGTTTCCACTGAAAATCATTCCTTCGTCACTTGGTTCGTATTCAACGAGGTCGGGAAAGGCGGGAATCAGATGCTAAAATAACAAAAAAATTAAAAGACGATGTTCTTGAATTAACAGATTTAATTGGGGATTAATAAAGGTTGGTCCCCCATCCAAAACCCCATATCTAACTCCTCACAAACACTCACACCACAAATTCCAATTTAATTTTAAAATTTATTTTTTAAAACAAAAATTACACAAATTAGGAAAAATCTGCCAAAAAAATATTTTTTTTATTTAATGTATATCGTCTCTTATCCTTTACACAAATTATTATTATTTATATTAATTATATTATTATAATAATTATATAGATATATATATATATATATATATATATATATATATATATATATATATATATATATATATATTATATATATATATATATATATATATATATATATATATATATATAAATTAATAAATATATATAATATATATATATATATATAGGGTTTTTTTTTTTTTTCATCTACATCTACATTTTCTCCCTGGAAGGGTTTTTACCCTGTCAGTGGGACCAGCATATTTCTCAATCTGCTCTTAAAAGTCCCTCTCCAAGAGTGATCTAAAAGATATGTTTTTCGGTTCTGTGGTTTCAGTGCCAGTCCATGAGTTTTATTTAACTCCTGGGTAGGGTTTTCACCTTTTCATTGTTACTAGCACTTTTTCCCATCTAACCTCTAAACACTCTCTCAAAGAGCTCTCCAGAAGAACATGATTCTCAGAGCTGTGGTTCTCCATGCTGGTCCTGGAGTTGTTACAAGCCGCAAGCAGTAATCATTCTACCGGGTTGCTAGACCTGTCCCCCTTTGCTTTTGACTCTCCTCGCATGATCCAACCCTGTAGCCTAATCCAAACTCTTCTCTTCTCTTCTCTTTGCAATGTTTATCTGACTCTTTTTTCCTTTCTTTTCCCATCTGTTTTTAAGTACGACCACTCCTGACGACAGCAAAGCAAAGTTTTCGAACCATTTACAACTTTGAGAAAAGAAATTCTGTTTTATTATTAATAAATCGAATAAATTGCCGACATGTTTATTATAGTACATCAAAATACTTTGCTAGGATACAAATTGTATTAATAAATTGGCCTACACTAAAATTATCGTAAAACATTAGCTCCATTAATTTACAAAAAAAAGAAAATAAAAAATTATATTTAAAAAGAGAAAATTTAATTTTGTGAATTATTAATTTATTAAACGCAATACAATATTAATAAAGAGAACTGGAAATGAAATGTGCATGTATGCATTAGAAATAAGATGTACGTATATGTACTTAGTAAGGAATATGTATTTAATTAGTAAATTACTAACACTTTCATTGAATATGGTTAAAATAATATTTCAAATACTGTATAATTAAAGAAACATTTGTAATATGTAATTAAAGGGATTTTCTAGTAATATCAGTTATTTAAATATTATTTTTAATATCATGAAATTAAAGGAACTCAATAATAGTATCAGCTATTAAAATATTTTTAATATCATTTAATTAAATGGATTTTGTAGTAATATCAGTTATTATAATATTTTTAATACCATATAATTAAAGTGACTTTGTAGTACTATCAGTTATTAAATTGTTATTCCTAATACCAAGAACTTAAAGAAAGTTTGTAATATCATGTCTTAATATAAGTAGCATTTGCAATATCACCTTATTATAAGAACGTTAGAATTAGTGCTATTAAAAAGACATTATTATTTAACTTACATTAAAAAGACATTATTATTTAACTTACAATCCTACATATTTGAATATCAAACGGGAAATCTGCAAGGTCGAATTGACAGGAGGTTTTAAGAGTAAATTTACGTCTTAAAACAAGATGATTTTCACTTCCCAAATATATTTCATCTGTAAAAAGACAGAAAAAAAAAGGAAGATTTTTAAAGAAAATTGTATTTTATTTTTTTATTAATTAGTCAATTTGTTTTAATATTTTAGATATTTCTAGAAAAAAAGACTAATAGACAATAATATACATATAATCATTAAGAATTTTTTATTAGATTTTTAAAGCTATATATATATATATGTATAATATATATCGTATATATATATATATATATATATATATATATATATATATATATATATATATATATATATATATATATATATATATATATATATATATATATATATATATATATATATATATATATATATATATATATATATATATATATATATATATATATATATATATATATATATATATATATATATATATATATATATATATATATATATATATATATATATATATATATATATATATATATATATATATATATATATATATATATATATATATAATATATATATATATATATATATATATATATATATATATATATATATATATATAATATATATATATATATATATATATATATATATATATATATATATATATATATATATATATATATATATATATATATATATATATATATATATATATATATATATATATATATATATATATATATATATATATATATATATATATATATATATATATATATATATATATATATATATATATATATATATATATATATATATATATATTATATATATATATATATATATATATATATATATATATATATATATATATATATATATATATATATATATATATATATATATATATATATATATATATATATATATATATATATATATATATATATATATATATATATATATATATATATATATATATATATATATATATATATATATATATATATATATATATATATATATATATATATATATATATAATATATATATATATATATATATATATATATATATATATATATATATATATATATATATATATATATATATATATATATATATATATATATATATATATATATATATATATATATATATATATATATATATATATTATATATAATATATATAATATATATATATATATATATATATATATATATATATATATATATATATATATATATATATATATATATATATATATATATATATATATATATATATATATATATATATATATATATATATATATATATATATCGGTATCGGTAGTATATATATATATATATATATATATATATATATATATATATATATATATATATATATAAATATATATATATATATATATATATATATATATATATATATATATATATATATATATATATATATATATATATATATATATATATATATATATATATATATATATATATATATATATATATATATATATATATATATATATATATATATATATATATATATATATATATATATATATATATATATATATATATATATATATATATATATATATATATATATATATATATATATATATATATATATATATATATATATATATATATATATATATATATATATATATATATATATATATATATATATATATATATATATATATATATATATAATTAAAAAAAAACTTTACCTCTTAATATAAATTCATCACTGTCTGGCAAAGGTGTTGAATCACGTCTGACGCTTATCTTGGAAGATGGAATTGTAATTTCACAACTACTGTTCTGGCCTCCTTCAAATAGATACTGAGGAATCCACGGAAGTTCTTTATCCTTATCTATCAGATTTAAGTCTTCATCATCTTTCAAATTTTTGAATTTAAGTCGTGAATCTTTCCACATAAGAGTAAGTGATATTTCTGTCACGAAACTGAATCCTTTAAGGTTAAAATCCTTAATTGAATGAATATTTAAAAAGAACTTAACACGAAGTGGCTCATTTTCGCTTGGCTTTGGAGCAGGTATTTGATCTGAATAATTTTTTGGTAATATAAGTGGTAAGCAATCAAATTCATCAGAATAATCAGAACAATCTAATTGCAAATCGCATCTTTTAGCCAATGGTACACACGATCCGTCGTTGCAAGCAAATTTATCATTTCCACAAAAAGTAAAAAAAAGTTCATCAATAAATTCCCTACAAGAATTGTCATCTATAAGCCAAGTGTTTCTCCCTATTGGATAATGTATGTCATATTGCTGTCGCATGATTGCCGTAGACAATGGAGTGTCCATTCGATACAATTTCCAATATCCTAGTTTTTCATTCTCTGACTCAGAAGGAAAGAACTTAATGAAGGAGAATTTCTCTCCCCTAAAATATTCTGTACCATTTTCAACAGTAAGATAATAGGACCTATCGAAGTCAGAGTCTCCGCAAAGACCTCTTAAATACAGTTTTTTTGGTTCTTGAAAAAAACAAGTTACACATGTTTTGGTTGTATTACAAGACGTTAATGTCCATGATCCAAACCATGATTTAGGTTGCATTTTGGAGCCATTAAATACTGTACAATTGTCTTTAGTGTTATGTCTTTTGGTTTTTTTTATATTTTTATAACTTAATTTAAGACCAGTTCTATAATGTTCCAAATAACCTGCGGTGTTTATATAAGTGCCTAACCATGAATTGGAAGTGTAAGTACTTTCGCATTTTGATTTATGGGTATCTAAGTAATCGAACAAATATTTATTTTCTTCAGCATTTCTTGGAACCATGACCACACCTCCAAATGAATGACAAAATTCCATTGCTTCATTAAATGTCCTCAAACCAGGTATGAAAGAGATAAATGAGGTATTACTATGACAAAAATTTGGATTAAAGTCTTTGTGAACAATACTAACATTCGATGCTTCAAAAGTTTCCTGAATATTTGAAAAGTCACATACAACATCTTTGCTATCCAAATAAATTTCATTAGAGCAGTTTGTAAATTCAACCATTTCACGAATAATCAATAATCTATTAATTAAAAAAAAGTCAATGATGTAGCCTCTAAAACTCTGAAGTTTATTATAACCACCGTTTTCATAATCTTGGTCTTGTCCAAGTATTAGGTTACCATCTTCTTCTACATATAAAGCCTCTTCCGATGAATTATGAAAATGACTTTCTTTTTCTTTTATAACTTTTCCATTTACAACTGCTGTAACATACCTTTCTGCCAAATTTAATCCTAAGCACATCGAATCTATTTTGTCCAGTTTAATGTCGAAACTTAAAATGATTTTTACTCTATAATTGCAACAATCAAATTTAATGATATTTTCATCCAACTCTGTAAGAAAATTATATTATTAAATTAAAATATAAATAAAATAAGTTCATCAATTGCTGGATTCTAATGAGGAAAAAATTTTAATTAAAGAAAGAATAGATTTTAGGTTGAAAGTTACAGGAAGCTCGCTCAGTTTTTTATTCAATCTAAACATATAAAATGCATACCATTTTTAAAGGGAAAAGAATTGAAGGTCTTTCTAAACTAGCTGGCCATATGAGTGATAAAAAGACAATGGGAAACAATTAATCAATTGTTCTCTCTAAAAGAAGTTAGTTACCAGCCTGAATGAGAGTTAGTTCAACTTTTTAATATTGTGTGAAATTTAATTCTTACTTATCAATGTTAAAAACTATTTTTTTTTAAATAATTAAAATTAAAAAAAAAAAAAAAAAAAAATTTATTTAAAGAAAAAATAAAAATAAAAGGTACCTAAAATGAATTGCAAAATTTTTCATTATACTCCTTTTTAAGTAAAATTGCAATCAAAACTAATTTATCCCTCCCTTGAACGAAAAAAAGCAGAGGAAAAGAGACAGAAAAGAGAGTGAGAAAGAGAGAGAGAAAGGTATAAAATAATAACCTCTAATAAACATCCTCACCTAATGTCATTTCGTTGTCGTTATCATCCTTTGCATAAGACATAATGAATATATCATCCCTGAATTGTAGAATTTGCCAGCGAACACAGAATGAAAATTTCTGAAGTCTCGGGATGGTACCCTTATAGTGTAAAAAAGAATCTGTAGATGCTTTTCCATCCAGTTGGTAACCAACATAAACTATATATATATATATATATATATATATATATATATATATATATATATATATATATATATATATATATATATATATATATATATATATATATATATATATATATATATATATATATATATATATATATATATATATATATATATATATATATATATATATATATATATATATATATATATATATATAATATATATATATATATATATATATATATATATATATATATATATATATATATATATATATATATATATATATATATATATATATATATATATATATATATATATATATATATATATATATATATATATATATATATATATATATATATATATATATATATATATATATATATATATATATATATATATATATATATATATATATATATATATATATATATATATATATATATATATATATATATATATATATATATATATATATATATATATATATATATATATATATATATATATATATATATATATATATATATATATATATATATATATATATATATATATATATATATATATATATATATATATATATATATATATATATATATATATATATATATATATATATATATATATATATATATATATATACCACTTCCCCATCACTATTTGGGAGTTGGTGACTTCCGGTGACGTGGTTGAAGCTACCAGCACCTTGATGCCAGCTTGTTCTGTTTTCATTAATTTCTTCAACACTTGCTGTCTCTTGTCTAATTTCCACTGAAACTCAGGTGTTTGAGTGCTCTGACAACAAATCCTATTTTGTTCCCTCCTTCTGTCTCTATCCTTAATTTTCAGCTAAAGGCAGATGTTGCGAGTATGGGCACAACAATGTTGTCTGTTCTCGTATCTCTAATTTGGAGCATCCTGAATTATCTAATTTATGGTTTAAACTTTCATGCAACTCTACAATGAAATTCATAAAAAAAATTTCAACTATCTTAATTCCAAAATAGAACAAATTCTTTCTTCTTGTCCTTTCTACGAAATCATCCTTTTAAGTGATTTCAACGTTCACCACCTCATGATTCAGCTAGTGAACTCGCTAACTACTTTTCTATCCAGAACTACCTTGAGCAGTAGGTGTATTTCCCTACCCACATCAATGACCGTCTTATGGTGATAAACCGAACATGCTTGATCTCCTCCTAACTTCTTATCCTTCTCCTTACACTGTTAAATTCTTTCCTCTTCTGGGTTTATCTTATCACATTCTTATATCTATATCTTCTTCAGTCTCGACTTCTGTGAGGAAAAAATTCTGGCACTTCGGTGCCACTAACTTCTCTGACTTTCTGTTGTACTTTGCAGATTTTCCATGGAATCACTGCTGTTTTCGTGGGAGTGGTCTCTCGGAAAGTGCTGAGCGCATAATCGAGGTGATCTCTCTGGCAAGGAGGCGTACATTCCATTTCTTTCCCTTCTACTAAGCCTAACAAACCTTGGATTAACTCTGCTTTTTCTCGTGCTCTCGTGCTTTCCGCAGCAGGGATGTTGTATTCAGGGATTACCATTGTCTTCAAACTACAGAAACTTACGCAACTTATATTTCATTCCAGAATCGTGCAAAAAATATTCTCCGCAGCACCAAAAATTCATTTCACGGTTGTAAATGCAATAATCTTTCTGATTATTCTTCCTCACACCCTTTTGCAAAAAATGTGAACTCTAACTTTGCTTCTTCCTCTTATCCTCCTCTAGTGTCTTCTGAAGACACAACTGCCGTCTTCCCTTCCTCAAAAACTGAACTCTTAGCTCAAACGTTTGCCTCTAATTCAACATTAGATGATTCTGTAGCTGTTCCTATTCTTCAACCATTTCCAACTCATTTATGCATAAATGTTAATATCTTCCAAAGATGTCATTTTCGTTCTCTGAATTTAATACTAAGAAGGCGTACGGTTCTGATGGTATTCTTCCTGTGGTTCTCAAAATTTGTGCTTCCGAGCTTTCACCCTGCCTTGGTAAACTATTTGCTCTTTGTCTTTCTACTTCAACCGTCCCTGCTTGCTGGAAACGTGGGCTCATTCAGCCTGAGCCAAGAAGGGGGACTCCTCTTACCCCTCTAACTACCGTCTCATTTCTTTAACGCCCGTTCTTTCTAAAGTTTTCAAATCTATCTTTAGCAGGAAGATTTGGAAACATCTCAATTCTTCTAATCTTATCTTTGATAGCCAGTATGACTTTTGGAAAAATCGCTCTACTGGTGATCTTTTTTTTCCTACTTTCTTACCCTTGGTCTTCCCTCTCCGGCATTTCGGTGAATCTTTTGCTGTGGCGCTTTACATATCAAAAGTTTTCGATAGAGTATGGCGCAAAGCTTTGATTTCCAAACTTCTCTCTTTCGGAATCTATCCTTCTCTCTGTAACCTTCACTCTGATTTCCTTTCCGGTCGTTCTTTCAAATATATATATAATATATATATATATATATATATATATATATATATATATATATATATATATATATATATATATATATATATATATATATATATATATATATATATATATATATATATATATATATATATATATATATATATATATATATATATATATATATATATATATATATATATATATATATATATATATATATATATATATATATATATATATATATATATATATATATATATATATATATATATATATATATATATATATATATATATATATATATATATATATATATATATATATATATATATATATATATATATATATATATATATATATATATATATATATATATATATATATATATATATATATATATATATATATATATATATAGTATGTTACTAGCGTACCTGATTTTGAAGAGCAAATTCTCAACCACAGAGAAGGTAAGAAAAGGAGAAAAAAGGCAAAATCCGTAAAACATTTTCTGTTAAAAGAAAATGGTTTATTTTTACATTTTATGATTGACACAAAAAAGTTACGTTAATAAGGATAAACAGATTTTCAAAAATCCTATTCAAATTCCTGTAAAAGAAAATCCTAAAAGATGACCTTGTGGACATTAAAAATTTTTTATATAATATATGTATATATATATATATATATATATATATATATATATATATATATATATATATATATATATATATATATATATATATATATATATATATATATATATATATATATATATATATATATATATATATATATATATATATATATATATATATATATATATATATATATATATATATATATATATATATATATATAAATAAGTATTAATTAAGATGGTAAATAAAACATGGGTTTTCTAACCCGCCGAATTAAAACATCGTATGTACAGCAACATCGTCATTTAGCACACAGTGCCTCTCTTGTAAAAAAACATCACTTGAAAACATTTTATGATAAGAGTTCTGAAAGGTAGTTCTCTAAATTCTCGAGAGATAACGATGTTAATAAAAGTTCGAATTCTTGAGTAGGATAAAGATTTTCTAAGCGTTGTAATAGCTAACTTTGCTGCAACAGTTAGAATTTCTGTGATAGAATTTCTAGACATTGCTTGGTTGCTCCCATAACTCATGTTATGCCAAAATAATATTCATCTGTAAAGCGAAATGAGAAGAGACCCCAGGGGTATATATATATATATATATATATATATATATATATATATATATATATATATATATATATATATATATATATATATATATATATATATATATATATATATATATATATATATATATATATATATATATATATATATATATATATATATATATATATATATATATATATATATATATATATATATATATATATATATATATATATATATATATATATATATATATATATATATATATATATATATATATATATATATATATATATATATATATATGCGTGTGTGTGTGTACAGTATATATATTATATACTTAATAACTAAATTACAAGTGTACATAACACGCACAACTCAAAAAACGGGGGGAAAATATTCTGGAAATGAAATTTCAGATCCTCTCTGCATTCCATTCTCATATAATTAAAATCATGCAATTTCCTTTTAAGCAAATATAAATATCTATATGTATATATATATATATATATATATATATATATATATATATATATATATATATATATATATATATATATATATATATATATATATATATATATATATATATATATATATATATATATATATATATATATATATATATATATATATATATATATATATATATATATATATATATATATATATATATATATATATATATATATATATATATATATATATATATATATATATATATATATATATTGGTGGGCAAAGGCAGGAGGTCCAGCAATTTCAAACAAAGTTGGGAAATTTGTTTGAAAGAAGAGCAAATTAAAAGCCGACATATCCCCGTAAACCACATTTGAAAGTGTGTGAGTCAAAGAAAGTTGCTAAATTTGCTAATGGAAGTTTTTACCATATATATATATATATATATATATATATATATATATATATATATATATATATATATATATATATATATATATATATATATATATATATATATATATATATATATATATATATATATATAAAAAAAAATAATAATGGTAATAATAATAATAATAATAATAATAATAATAATAATAATAATAATAATAATAATAATAATAATAATAATAAAAATAGCCTATATACACTTACGTTCTTATACACGAATACATATATTGACGAAAATGGGCTGTTTTCCCTAGCTCTCACTTTGTGTTCTGTTAACTTTTGTCCATAGAATAATGACTCTGTAATTGATAAGAATAATAAAAACTGCTGAAGAAAGCGGTTTAATTTAATCTATATATATATATATATATATATATATATATATATATATATATATATATATATATATATATATATATATATATATATATATATATATATATATATATATATATATATATATAAGCAAGTTTTATGAGACTTTACTCTAAACAGTTCTCTTTGTAAAGTGCTTATTGTTCTAAACTAATTTTCTTTCAAAAGAAGAAAAAATGAATAAAAAAGGGCGTGGTCAAAAAAAAATTTTGACTAAAAAAAAAATAATAATAATAATAATGTAGTAAGATCTTTTAACATTTCACAACCTGCACATAATTAAATTTAATTTAAAATTTTTTCAAATTGCTTAGATTGCAGTTTTTTTTTATCTCACCTCTGGTGGGCAAAGGCCAGTGACCTTTCAAAATTTCCACAAGAATCAGGGGGAAAAGACGGAAACCTGGTTAAATTAAAGGCCGACGTGGCCTGATACAGGACGTTTGAAGGTGTGTAAGTCATAGAAAGTTGGGAAAATAGATGAAAGGAGTGTGTTCCAGGCTTTACCAGTAGAGTACATGTGAGATAGAGCATAGTGGTTTAGTGTAGAATCAGAGAGTTGGATAGAGAAAGGATGAGACTGTGTAAAAAGACGAGTTTATATATACATATTTATAGTATACATATTTATTGTAAACATATTATAGTATACATATTTATAGTATACATATTTATTGTAAACATATCTATAGAATTAAACATTTATAGTATGCATATTTACAGCTCTAAGTTGAAAGAAAAGCAGAGAGAGTATTACTTAACATTAGAACAACCAATCAGCCCAGAGTTCATGGCTTGGAGAGATAATTCTGATTAATTCTTAATTTGAAGATTGCTTTTTTTCATTTCTTACAACGATATAGACAAGAAGAAACAAGTCATCAAGTTTTGACCTCTCAGAGTTTAAGGAGGGTAATAGAACATAATAAAAGAGGGTAATTAAGCAAAAATAAAATCATACGTATATCATTGGTAGAAATGAATTTTTGAATTGGTGATATTTCGAAAATTAAATTCTCTTTCTGTCTGACATGCATTAAGATGGTTTGATCTTAAAATTCATGTGTTTGTCTTGTCATTTTGTGTATCTCTTCCAGGAAAAAAAAAGATTTAGAAGATAATCAAATTGCTGCCTCCAAAAACAGGTATAATAGGTTTATGCATTGTTATCATGTGAAGTGTGTTAGCTTTGCTTAATGCTCTATTTTATCTCAGTACATACACTGCAAAAATTGCCCTAACGAATCGTTGGGACAAGTGGCAAAAATGTCACAGTAAAATTTTCAATAGAGAAAAGGCATGTTAAGTATAAGAAAGTCGCTTCACCCATTTATTTTCTAATCTAAAAAAAAAATTGAAAATGTTTGTTGTGACACTTTTACTACTTGTCCCAACGATTCGTTAGGACAATATTTGCAGTGTATAAAAAATGGAATGGATTGTGCTATTTGTACTAGGATAAGTGTGTAATTTGTTTAGTTTATTTACAGATGTATTTATTTGTTTTTTTCAAAGTTAATTTTTATACATATATTACTAAGAATTTTTGCATTATTAGTCTATATTAATTCTGAAAGTTTTTTTTTTTAATAATTTTTCAATTTTTTCTTATTTCTGCTGCTTAGTATAATATAAATGTAAAATGGATTTAAAAAAAAAAAACAAACTTGACAGGACGGTTTTTTGTGTCGTAATATTCGATAAAGCTCTTCCAACATTTTTAGGAAAAAATTTTCTAAGTTTTTGAAGATCATCCATATGCTATCTGCAAATGATACTTAGAAGGAGTTGTGGAAGTTGCTAAAATCATTTGCCTATATTGAAAAACAGCAATGGTCCTAAAATGAAGTCCTGCGAGATATCAATTTTTACTTGTTGTGTTATGAGAAAGTGTATCGCATCACCCCTCTTGATATTTGACTTCTATCTCTGACATAGGTTTTAAACAGCAGTAAACCTGAGACACTGAAACTCATCCTATTTAATTTGATTAGTTGGATACCTTGACCTATTAAATCAAACGCCTTCGTAAAATCTAAAAATAACAGGGCTGCCATTTTTTTCCTAAATATTTGTAATATTTGTAATTTACAGAGATAATCTAGTCAGAAGTTAACGGATTTTTTTTTTTCAAAACTGAAAATAGCTAAGTATTGCCATTTCTGACACCCTTGGTGAGGGTTGAAATAGATTAGGTCAATTAGGTGAAAATAATTTGAATTAAATTTATTTTGTAATTTTTTTACATTTATTTATATAATAAATATAATATTATTTCATGGTAAGAATACAAAACAATTGAAAGGAAACATTTGAATAACTCAAAAAATTACCCTAAAAAACAACATAGTAACAACAGAAATAATAATAATAATAATAATAATAATAATAATAATAATAATAATAATAATAATAATAATAATAATAATAATAATAATATAAACGGCAATTATTATTATTATAGTAATAATAGTAATAATTATATAAATTAAAATAATGATAATAATTTTTAAGATAAAAATAATAATAATAATAGTAATTCTTATATTGTTACTATTATAATTATTATTATTATTATTATTATTATTATTATTATTATTATTATTATTATTATTATTATTATTATTATTATTATTATTATTATTATTATTATTATTATTATTATTATTATTTTTATAATATTATTATTATTATATATATATATATATATATATATATATATATATATATATATATATATATATATATATATATATATATATATATATATATATATATATATATATATATATATAGATAGATAGATAGATAGATAGATAGATAGATAGATAGATAGATAGATAGATAGATAGATAGATAGATAGATAAATAAATAAATAAATTTCATTATGCCCAGAAATCAAAAACAATAAATACGTTATGATAAAAATGAAAATACCATAAAAATATGCATTTTAAATGAAAAAAAAGTTTTGTACTACATTATGCCTCAGTGCGCTCGGGTACAGAGACAACAAGTCAGTTAAAATCCCCTTTCGCTCACAGACTATGATAAAAACAAAAGATTTAAGTCTGCTAAATAGCTCACAAGCTAATGTATAAGTAAGTTTTTACAGTCAGCCATACGGGGAATCGAACCCTGACCTTTAAGCTGGTAAAACAGAGAGTTACCTCCCTACCACGACAGTACAGAGAAGAAATCACAGAGAGAAAGCTTATGAACAACTTGCCAAGCAGAACTTTTGTGTATATAACAGTTCGTAAGTGAGAGGAGATGTTAGTAACTGACTCGTTGCCAATGTGCTCGAGCTCAGTCGGGAGGGATCCTTTGAGTTAATCTGCGTGGCAAGTTGTTCATCAGTATTATCTGTGATTTCATTTTTGTACTGTCGTGGTAAGGAGGTAGCGCTCTGTCTTACCGTCTTACCGATTCCCCGTAAAGCAGACTTTAAAAACTTGCATATATACATTTGTCTGTGAGTGATTTAGTAGTCTATATAATATATATATATATATATATATATATATATATATATATATATATATATATATATATATATATATATATATATATATATATATATATATATATATATATATATATATATATATATATATATATATATATATATATATATATAATATATATATATTTATTATATATATATATATATATATATATATATATATATATATATATATATATATATATATATATATATATATATATATATATATATATATATAATATATATATATAATATAATATAATATATTTATATTATTTATATATATATATATATATATATATATATATATATATATATATATTATATATATATTATATATATATATATATATATATATATATATATATATATATATATATATATATATATATAAATATATAAAATCGTGATATTTTGTTGTAGCCATCCAATAACTTTTATATCGACGATTTGAGGTTAATCCCGGTTCAAACTATTTGATACAAAATCGTCTATTTTCATTTTCGCTTCATTGTTATTAAAAGATTTGAAATTGTAAATGACAAAAGATTCCACCAATATTTTTTTAAATATAACCCCATCCCCAAGACCCCCTCTCTACTAATCACCCTTGCATCTGTAATTAAAATTTTATGGTTATTTTCATAACTACGAGTATGCTGATAAATTGAGCTACCTTCATTCCCCAGATATATATATATATATATATATATATATATATATATATATATATATATATATATATATATATATATATATATATATATATATATATATATATATATATATATATATATATATATATATATATATATATATATATATATATATATATATATATATATATATATATATATATATATATATATATATATATATATATATATATATAATATATATATATATATATATATATATATATATATATATATATATATATATATATATATATATATATATATATATATATATATATATATATATATATATATATATATATATATATATATATATATATATATATATATATATATATATATATATATATATATATATATATATATATATATATATATATATATATATATATATATATATATATATATATATATATATATATATATATATATATATATATATATATATATATATATATATATATATATATATATATATATATATATATATATATATATATATATATATATATATATATATATATATATATAAAGTACCATAAAAATTTATCTTAATATAAATTTTTGTCTACATATTGAAAATAAGGTCTGTATTACAGACAATCTATTAAAGTCAATCTATCAAAGCTTCTCAAGTGTCATGTGGAATTTATATTTTAAAAATAATTAAAATACTTCTCTTAGTTTTTTGTTGACAAAAAT
>SEYY01000520.1:32500-35000 GCA_009176605.1 Armadillidium nasatum | reverse complement strand
AAAGAGAGAAATTAAGGCTTTAAATTCATGAATTAATAAAGGGTATCATAAAGAGATAATAATTTTACATTAAAAAAATATATATATTTACCTCTTAATATGAATTCATCATTGTCTGGCAAAGGTATTGAACCACGTCTGACGCTTATTTTGGAAGATGAAATAGTAATCTCACTACTACTGTTCTGGCCTCCTTCAAATAGGTACTGTGGAATCCATGGAAGTTCTTCTTCTTTATCAATCAGATTTAATTCTTCATCGTCTTTCAGATTTTTGAATGTAAGTCGTGAATCCCTCCACATAAGAGTAAGAGATATTTCTGTCACGAAACTGAATCCTTTAAGGTTAAAATCCTTAACTGAATAAATATTTAAAAAGAACTTAATACGAAGTGGCTCATTTTCTCTTGGCTTTGGAGCAGGTATTTGATTTGAATAGCTTTTAGGGTAAAATAAGTGGCAAACAATCAAATTCATCAGAATGATCAGAACAATCCAACTGCAAATCGCATCTTTTAGCCATTGGAACACACGATCCGTCATTGCAAGCAAATTCATCACTTTCACAAAACGTCAGAAAAAGTTCATCCTTATTTTCCTTACAAGAGTCATCATCTATCTGCCAAATGTTTCTCCCTATTGGAAAATGTGTGTCATATTGCTGTACCATGATTGCCGTAGACAATGGAGTGTCCATTCGATACAATTTCCAATATCCTAGTTTTTCATTCTCTGACTCAGAAGGAAAGAACTTAATGAAGGAGAATTTCTCTCCCCTAAAATATTCTGTACCATTTTCAACAGTAAGATAATAGGACCTATCGAAGTCAGAGTCTCTGCAAAGACCTCTTAAATGTAATTTTTTTGGTTCTTGAAAAAAACAAGTTACACATGTTTTGTACGAGGTACAAGACTTTACTTCCCACAACTCCAAACCATAATGGTGAATCCATTCTTGAGCCATATATTACTATACATCTGTTTTCAGTGTTACTTGTTATATTTGCTTTTATATTTGTAAAGCTTAATTCATAACCTGTTAGATAATGTCCCGCATAACCTTTTTTGTTATACAAAGTACCTAGCCACGAAATAGTAGTGTATGTACTTTTGCATTTTGATTTATAGGTGTCCAGGTAATTGAACAAGTATGAATTTTCTTTAGCATTTCTTGGAACCATGACCTCGCCTCCAACTGAACGACAAAATGTCATTGCTTCATTAAATGTCCTCAAACCAGGAATGAAAGAGATAAATGAAGTATTACTATGACAAAAATTTGGATCGAAGTCTTTGTGAATTACTTTAACATTCGATGCTTCGAAAGTTTCCTGAATTTTTGAAAAGTCACATACAACATTTTTGCGATCAAAGTGGAAATCCTTAGAGCAAATTGTAAATTTAAGCATTTCACGAGTTTTCATAATAATACTGTTAATAAGAGTAAAATCAATAATGTAGCCTCTGAAACTCTGAAGTTTATTATAACCACCGTTTTTAAAATCTTGGTCTTGTCCAAATATCAAGTTACCATCCTCTTTTACATACAAAGCCTCTTCAGATGAGTTGTAAAAAAACGTTTCTTTTTCATTTATAATCTTTCCATTTACAACTGCAGTAACATGCCTTTCTGCCAAATTTAATCCCAAGCACACCGAATCTCTTTTATCCAGTTTAATATCGAAGCTTAAAATGATTTTCACTCCATTACTACAGCATTCAAATTTAATGATATTATCACCCAACTCTGAAAGGAAATTATAATTTTTTTTAATTTTTAGATGAATAAATTAATTTAATCGAATGAGAAAAAGGTATTGGTAATTAAAATATGAATAGATTTTACGTCAAAAGTTACAGGATCCGAGGTTGAAAAATTTTTTTTATTCAATCTTGATAAATAACATAAATTTTATCTTCTACTGTGAAAAAGAATCGAAGACCATCCTAGACTAGCTGGCTACATGATCGAGGTTTCCCAAATATAATGGAAAATTATTCATTAGTACCATTATTCATTCAATTATTCATTAGTTAAAAAGGTATTATTTAAAACTCTTTGGGGAGAGTTAGCTACTCATCTGAATGAGAGTTACTTCACCTTCGTAATTAATACTGTGTGACATTTAATATGTATTATTAACGTTAAAAGGCTAAAAGGCGTTCTAAAACCCTTGTAGAAGTTAAAAAGGTATTTAAAACTAATTGCACATTTTGTACTTTGCTCTTTTTAAGTAAAATCACAATCAGAACTAATTTACCCATCCCGTGAACTGAAAAAAAGAAGAGCGAGAGAGAAGAGTACAAAATAATAAATAGTAAACATTTTACCTAACATTATTTCGTTGTCGAAATCATTCGTCGCATATGAAATAATATACATGTTATCCCTGAATTGAAGAATTTGCCACCGAAAACATATTGAAAACTTCTGAAGTCTGGGAATGGTGCCATTATAGCGTAAAAGTGAATCGGTAGATGCCTTTCCATCCAGTTGGAAA
>SEYY01000520.1:12500-25000 GCA_009176605.1 Armadillidium nasatum | reverse complement strand
CTGCCCTTGCAACCATTTTGATATGAGGTTTCCAAGACATTTTTCTGCTCATGTGAAGGCCAAGGACGTTTATATTGTCAACAGGAGAGATGGGAGAACCAACGAAAGAAATATAAAAGTTAGGTTGTTTCTTTGGGAGGGAGATTTCAAGAAGTTGAGATTTTAAAGAATTGAATTTCACAAGGTTGAGACGACCCCACTGAGAAATCCTGTCCAGATCTGCAAGAATGGAATCGGAAAGATGAAGACGAGAGGCAATTCTAGATGCAAAGTAGGGAGCAGATTTGAAATGAGTAGAAGAATGGAGTCATATATATATATATATATATATATATATATATATATATATATATATATATATATATATATATATATATATATATATATATATATATATATATATATATATATATATATATATATATATATATATATATATATATATTATATATATATATATATATATATATATATATATATATATATATATATATATATATATATATATATATATATATATATATATATATATATATATATATATATATATATATATATATATATATATATATATATATATGCATATATATATACACACATTATTTTTTTTTTTTTTTAATTATAACAGCGAAACTTAAAGCTGCCTCGGAGATGATTGAAGGGACGGCATCCAAACAATGTCCCTATCTACCTCTCAACCCATCATCATTAGGGATTTGACCGCCTCCGATGATGAGTTTAGTGCAGCCGAGACTTCATAGGCTTCTTGCTCTGGTGAACCGTCTTCACGTTTCAATAATTTATGTAACTTTCAGGGTCTCTTGAAAAATTTTTACTTTGTCAAACACCACCTCTCTTCTAGAAATCATCTCTTGTTCTTAACTGAAACTCAGATGATTGAGTGCGCTGACAGCAAACCTTGCTCTGTTACCTCCTACTGTCTTTTTCATCAATTTTCAGCCAAAGGTGGATGTTGCGCATATGTGCTTATGTTGTATATTCACGTGTATCTGATTTGAAGTCTTCTTAATTCTCTACTTCGTCACTAAAGCTCTCCTGCAATTCTACACCTAAATTTTTCTGTTCCGTCTATTTATCACCTATTTCTACTGAATATTGAAAATTATTAGGCCATTTAAACTTCAAAATAGAGCATATTCTTTCTTCATTTCTTTTTTACGAAACCATTTTATATTCTTTCAGATTTCACCACCTCCAATGGCTTTCATCTAGTTCTCTATATGGTGAACTCACCTTCCACTTTTTTATTCATAACATCTTGAGCAGTTGTTGCAACCCCTTATCTGTATACCTTGACTGTCTTGGTGATGAACCCAGCATACGTCATCTTTTCTTAACCTCTTATCCTTCATCTTACACTTAAACTCTTTTCTCCTCTATATTCATCCGATCGTTTCTTATCTCAGTTTTTTGTTTTGTCTCTTCAAGTCTTTAGCAAGAAGTTCCCAAACTTCGGCACTTCGGTTCTGCTAATTGGCCTAACTTGCTGTTGTACTTTTCTAATTTCACATAGAATGATTACTGTTTCCTGGGAGGTGTCCCTCGAAGAACCAAGGTGATTCCCTTAGGCAAGTAGGCTTGCATTCCATATTCTTTCCCTTTAAGAAAGCTTAGCAAACCTTAGGTTAACTTAAAGTGTTCTCATGCTACCAGCCCCAGGGATGCCGCCTTCAAAGATTACTGTCGTTTTAACCCAGAAATTCATACAAAATCTGTAATAACAAAAACTCTTTTCTCCCTTAAAAATGCAATAATCTTTCTGGTTCCTCTTCATCAGGCCATTTCTGGCATGTTGCTTAAAATATTAATTCCTTTACTTCATCCTCTTTCCATTCTCTTGTATCTTCCGAAGGCACAACTGCCGTTTTGTCTTCTAGTAAAGCTGAACTTTCGTTGAAACCTTTGAGTTTATATCCACCGTAGACGATGCACTTGCTATTCCTACTCCTAAAACACCCTCCGACTTATTGTAATTTCATTGTAATTTCCTTTAAAAATGCTATTTCTGCTCTCTTTTAGCTCAACACTAAGAAGGCGTACGATTTTGATTGCGTCCCTCTTTCTGTTCTCAACAAAACTTGTGTTTCTAAGCTGTCATTCTGCCGTGATAATTATTTCTACCTTCCCTTCTTGCTGGAAACATGCGCTCATTCATTTTGAGGGAAGCCCCATTTAACTTGCATTCTCTCTAAAGTTTTCCGCAACAGAAAGATTAGGAAACATCTCAATTTTTCTTATCTTAAATTTAATATCCTGTATGGCTTTTGTACTGTGAATCTTTTTCATCTCTCTGATTTTCCGTATCTGTATATATCTTTTGCACTGGTACTAAGCTTTGATTTCTTATCTTTCTTCCTTCGGTATCTATTTTTCTCTATGTGGCCTTCTTTCTCATTTCCTTTCCGTCATTCTATATCAGCTGTTGTAGACAGTCACCGTTCATCGAAAATCTGTAAATAGTCGTGTTCTTCATTACTCCTTTCAACACAGCAGCAATTACTTCAAGCCAGAAATGTGGCTTTGGAGCAGCTGGCTTCTGATCTTTTCAGAGTTTTTAGATGGGACATATAAAATATGGCTGCTTTTAATGTGTCAAAAGCTCAGTTTCTTTATCTTTCTACTACATATAATCTCTATACAACATCTTCGAAAATTCACAACTCAAACCTTTGTCTGTTCTTAATATTCTTGTTTTTTTTTTTCTCATGATCTTTCTTGGAAGGATCACTTTACTTCTTTTTCTAATCAAGCTTCTAAGAGACGCCTTCAAAATTTCTTCACGTCACCCTCAGATGATTGTTCTTTATTGGAATGTCTTTCATCTGTGCTTTGAGTGCACTCACTCATTTATAGTAGTTCCACTCGCATATCTCTCCTTGAAAAGGAGAAGTCTATGTAGGTTGCTTCATATTATCTACTCTTTCGCTCTCTAACTCTTCAGTGCCTTTCTGCCCATCAAATTGATAAGTCACTCTCATTATACTATTACTATTGCAACTGACACTGATCTTCTGAATTCTCCAGTCTCATACTTCTACTGAGAAGGCTTGTCCTACTCTCCTTTCTACACTGTTATATAATTTTTCTTTCAACTCTCTGGCCCTAGATTTAACAGCTATGGTGAGCGTTTCATGTATTCCACTAGTAAAGTGTGGAACACACTCTCGTTATTATATTTCCAACTTCCTTTAACTTGCGCACTTTCAAACACAGTACATATATACATATATATACATATATATATATATATATATATATATATATATATATATATATATATATAATATATATATATATAATATAATATATATATATATATATATATATTATATATATATATATATATATATATATTATATATATATATATAGGATAATATTTCATCCTAGAGAACCTTAATCAATTAAAAGGTAAATACCAGCAAAGGCAATGCTAAAGAATTCTTGTTATTCATTTAATAGACTGAATATTTGGAACCTCATTTCCTAGGTTCAGTTTTAGTACTAATTAAATTTTACAAATTTCTACTTAAAAATCCAGTGAAAATATAAATTTATTAAATAGACAAAAAATATATATTTTTTTAAAAAAAAAAGTAATATTATTATTTTAAAAATAATAAAAATAAAAAAGAAATTAAAAAATTAAAAGCAAGACAGTAATCGTGATAAAGCAACACCAAAGAGGTAGCAAAATAAACAGATAGATAGATAGATGAATAGATAGATAGATAGATAGATTCAAAGATTGATAGATTGAGTGAGAGATAGATAGATAGGTAGATAGATAGAGAGATAGATAGACAGATAGATAGATTGAAAGATTGATAGATAGATAGATAGATAGATAGATAGATAGATAGATAGATAGATAGATAGATAGATAGATAGATAGATAGATAGATAGATTGAAAGATTGATAGATTGACTTATAGATAGATAGACAGATAGATAGGTAGATAGATAGATAGATAGATAGATAGATGAAAATTAATATGCAGCTATAGCGTAGCTAATGAGGAAGAGTAAAATTATAATTGGAAGAAATATTCTTCCAAAGATGTTCAGTTTTTGAGCAGAGAAATTTAGTTTATATTTGCCTTTATTGTTCTTTACTTCATCCGTGGGAGCAACCTGAAAATAAATATATATATATATATATATATATATATATATATATATATATATATATATATATATATATATATATATATATATATATATATATATATATATATATTATGACATAAGTCATTTTCATGTATCTCAAAATCTATTCAACTAGCTACAAATTTGATTCACATCCGACGACGAACATTCTACTGTCAAAGGAGTTCTTAACTTGCATTTTTATTTTAAATAATATTTAAAATTTGACATAGTTGGAAAAAAAAAACTTTTTTGCTTCTTTTAAGAATTTAAATCCATCTTGAACAAACATTTTTAGAATTTAAATGTAAATTTAAACTACACAGTGTAACTGATGAGTTATATACAGGTATAACGTATATTTTGGATTCAGTTGTAGATTATTTTTGTGTATATGTGTTTGTGTTTGTGTGTGTTTATATTCCTGAACTTTCCAATATCTTTAAACAAAAATATACTTACTTCTCTATGATTTCTTTCATTGAAGAAATTAATAATTGTTAATAATAATGAAATGAGGAAAATGATGACTATGCAGAAAATGCACCAAATATCAATCATCTTCAGGTATGACGTGTGAGGCATTGTCTGACCCAGCTGCAAGTTTATAAATTATCAGGTAATTTAGCGAATATGATAAAATATGTAAAAGTTTATCATTTATTCTAACTTTTTCTATATTTAAAAAGTATAAAAAGTTTTTTTTTTACCTGTGAGAAAAACGCTGCTTCAACGAGGAGAGAAGTGACTGCAACTATAATCCTATCGCTGAAATCATTTACAGGAAAATAAAAAGGAAGATAGCCAATGACGAGTAGGATCAATGTTGGACAATAAGTGTTTGTAATGTAGAACGAAGACAGACCTTTGAAACTTATCTCAATCGCATTTACCTTTGAAGTTCGCTGTGAAGAATAAAAGAAAATGATCTCTTTGAAGTATTTGATTTCCCTTGTTTTAAACTTCTAGTAATATGTTATTTAAACTCTTATAATTTCAAGTATAATTTTCAGTATAATTCTCGCTTAATTTTCAGTACTGTTAAATTGTAAAGCTAAAATGAAGATAGAAATGTTACATAATTCACTCTTTAAATATATCAAACATATCAAATCAGGAAATATGAAATTGAAATATATAGAAAGAATATATGTAGAATATTGAAAGAATATATGCAGAATATTAAACTCTATATAATTTCAAGTATAATTTTCAGTATAATTATTCGCTTAATTTCTCAGTACTGTTAAATTGTACAAGCTAAAATGAAGATAGAACATATTTACATAATTCACTCTTTAAATATATCAAACATATCAAATCAGGAAATATGAAATTGAAATATATAGAAAGAATATATGTAGAATATTGATAATTTGTATTATATTACATATATATTTTAATTATTTTTTTTTTTTTTTTTTTTTTTTTTTTTTTTTTTTTTTTTTTTTTTTTTTTTTTTTTTATTTTCAATATTATTTTTAAATATATGCAGAATATAGAAAAAATATATGTAGAATATAGGCGAGGAATAAAAATTTCAAAGCTACTTCTATACTAAAATTTGTATTATACTTTGTTAGAAAATATTCTCATTGTTCAAGGCTTTTGTGCCTTTCCAAATGTTATATGAATTTTTAACGCGAGAAGAATATTTTACTTATAAGAAAGTAACTTCCTTTTTTTTTATTTCCAAAAAAAAATTAAAGCAAAATTCGTTGCTTACATTTTTGTCTCTTTTTTCATTAATATATATATATATATATAATATATATACTATATATATTATATATATATATATATATATATTATATATTATATATATATATTATATATATATATAATATTATATATATTATATATATAATTTTTTTTTATTTTTTTTTTTTTTTTTTGCAAACTTTAGTATTATTTTTTTAAAATTTTTAAAAAAAAAAAAATTGTTTTTTTTTCTTTTTTTTTTGTTTTTTTAATTTAAATTTTTTTTGCTCTTCGTTAAAAAAAAAAAAAAAAAAAAAAAAAAAAAAAATATTATTATATATAATATTATATATATATATATATATATATATATATATTATATATATATATATTATATATAATATTAATAATATTTATATAATATAATTATAAGTATATATTATTATATGACTTACATAATCAACCTTAAAAGCCTTGGATCCTGAATCATGTAATCTAGCAACTTGCGTTTCCCGCTGAATTGACACCGTTTCCAATTGGTTCAAGAACAGAAGTTCCATTACCAGAAAAGCTCAAAAGATGAACTGAAAAAAGTTAGTAATTAGCCAAATAAAATGTGTTTTAAGACTCAAATTTTTTATCATTAAGTATCCGGTCATCCCCGGTCAAAAGGGTTACCAAGAAAGTAATGGACAAGTCAAGAAGGAACAGTAGTTGTAATATATGATATCATAGAAAAAATTAGTTGTAATTAGTATTATCGTAAATAAGATGTTTGTATAAATCTATATTTTGATGTAAATAAAATTTTTAAAAATAAATAAAATTAATTAATAAGAAGATTTGTGGATCTGAATCTGGCTGTAAATCTGACTCAGATTTGAAATTCTTCATCCAAAAGTAAATTTTTCATTCAAATTTTTCATTCATTTTTTCAAATATTTTCATTCAATTTCAGTCAAATTTACATAAGATATTAATTGTTTATTTACACATCCAGTTAATAATCCATTAAAATTTGAGAACTTACAAATTTACAAATTTGAGTATCGAACGGAAAATCAGCAAGATCGAATTGGCACGAAGTTTGCAAAGTAAATTTATGGTTCAGAACGAGATCGTTTTCATTACCCAAATATTTTTCATCTGAAACGAAATAAAAATTAATTAATTAGAATGAAATATTTCGCTTGTCATTCTCTTCATCTTATTTTCCTAAACTGTAAGAATTATGTATTAGTTTTTGTTATTACAGATTTTGTATGAATTTCTGGGTTAAAACGACAGTAATCTTTGAAGGCGGCATCCCTGGGGCTGGTAGCATGAGAACACTTTAAGTTAACCTAAGGTTTGCTAAGCTTTCTTAAAGGGAAAGAATATAGGAATGCAAGCCTACTTGCCTAAGGGAATCATATCGAACATAGGAAACAGTAATCATTATATAAGTATTATATATAATAAGTTTATTCTATAGATGAAGAGATACTATTATATATGAATATAGAGGAGAAAAGATATAAGAGGTTAAGAAAAGATGACGTATGCTGGGTTCATCACCAAGACAGTCAAGGTATACAGATAAGGGGTTGCAACAACTGCTCAAGATGTTATATAAAAAATATAGGTGAGTTCACCATATAGAGAACTAGATGAAAGCCATTGAACCTGAAATCAAAAATGATTATCAAAAAAGAAAAAGTATATTCATCTCATCAGGCAAAGGAAGGGACATACGTCTGATATTTAGTCTGTAATCCAATGTCTTGATTTCCCCACTACTGTTTTGATCTCCTTCAAACTGATATTGAGGAAGCCAAGGGAAGCATGTTCCCTTCAACATCTATTACATTTAAATCCTCATCGTGTCTTAAATTTTTAAAATTAATCCGAGAATCTCTCCAGGCAAGGGTCAAGGATATTTCCGTCAGGAACTTAAATCCCTTTAAATCAAAGTCCTTCACTGAATGTATATCTAAATAAAACCATAGAGTAAGTGGCTCATATACGTTAGGCTTCGGGGGCGGTATTTGGTTTGAATAACTCTCTGGTAGTATAAGTGGCAGGCAATCAATTTCATCAGAATGATCATAACAATCTAACTGTAAATTACATCTTTTATCTAGTTGAATACACGATCCGTCACTACAAGTAAACTGATTGTTGTTACAAAAAGTTAAAATTAAATCATTATTCTCTTGCTTGCAGGAATCTCCAGTGATTTGCCAAGTATTTTTACCAATAGGAAAGTGATGCTTGAAATCTTGTTTCATTATTGCAGAGGTTGAAGGAATATCTTTTCGATGAATTTTCCAATACCCCAGTTCATCACTCTCTCTTATGAATCTTATGAAGGAATATTTTTCACCTCTGAAGTACTCGGTACCATTTTCTACTGTCAAATAATAATATCTATCGAAATCAGATTTTTTGCATAAACCTCTCAAATGTAATTTTCTGGGTTCTTGAAAAAAGCATGCAACACACGTTTCATACCCAGTACATGGCTTTATCATCCAAACACCATACCATGCTGGCAAATCTCTAGCTGAGCCGAAGTAAGTTACGCATCTATCGCCAGGACTTTTTGTTTTATTTGTTCTTGTATTCATGTATTTCAAATCATTATCAGTGATATAGTGTTTAAAAGTTCCTTTTTCGCCATTGTAATAAACACCAAGCCATGTATTATCAGTGTATGTATTTTCACACTTAGATTCATAAGTACTCAATAAATTGAACAAATTTGCATTCTCTGCAGCGTTTTTAGGAGCAACGACTTCTCCTCCCATAGAATGGCAAAATTTTGATGCACTAGGAAATGTTCTTAAACCGGGAATAAAAGAGATAAATGAGGTATTGCTATGACAGAAGTTTGGATCAAAATCTTTGTGAATGATAGTAACATTCAATGCCTCGAAATTTTCACTAATATTTGAGAAATCAAAAACAAGGTCTTCCAATCTCATTTG
The DNA here is from genome assembly GCA_009176605.1 of Armadillidium nasatum. Taxonomy (NCBI): domain Eukaryota; kingdom Metazoa; phylum Arthropoda; class Malacostraca; order Isopoda; family Armadillidiidae; genus Armadillidium; species Armadillidium nasatum. The sequence goes on along the minus strand of SEYY01000520.1, from coordinate 16,161 downwards.
AAAATCTTGTGCACAGCTCGTAAACTTTATCATATCATTTATAGATAAAACTCCTTTGTGTAAAGAGAAATCATTTACATATCCTCTAAAACTTTGGCGTTTATTAAACCCTCCGTTTATGAAGTCCTGATCTTGTCCAAATAGGAGATTACCACCTTCTGGTACATACAAAGCCTCCTTGGAAAGATTATTATGCTCTAGTACGATTCCATTGATTACAGAAGCCATGTATTGTTTTGATAAATTCACTGCTAAGCACATTGAATATTTTTCATCCAGTTTTATTTCAAAGTTCATTTTGATATTTACAGTGTCATTACAACATTGAAATTGAACTACTTTTGTTTCGAGTACTGAAAAAAATTGAATAAAATTAGCAAATAATAGGTCAAAATAAAATATTTTTTGTTTGTAATATGTATTATATAAATAACAAGTAACTGTTAGTTTTAAAATAAAATATATTAAACAAGGCCCTTTTGTATTATAATAAAAGATCTATTAATTAAAATCTTAGCTATAAATGTTTAAAATTAATTATAAAATAAAATTTGCTGATTCAGCTAAATTAACATAGAGCAGAAGGCAACCATTGGTACGCGTGCCAAACGTAGCACGAAAATAAATTTTTTCTGGCACGTCAAACAATTTTTTGAATTTTTTTTTGAAAGTGACAAACGTTCAGGATTGTTTAAATTCAATTTTAAAGGTAAATAAATGTTTTCTTTTTTGTACGTCATTTATAAATGATTTAAAATCAGCAGCAGATTATCTATAATAACTTTTTATTGTTCTTGTCATACAAATGTATAAAAGTAAATACTTAAAATGTACTAAATATTATTTTTTCAAAAAATTTTGGTTGGCACGTGTAAAAATTTTGTTTCAGAGATTCTCTCGATTTTGGCGCGACAAAGGTTGCCCACCTCTGACCTAGAGCGACATTTTCGAGTTGTCAGAAACACAAAAAGGAAAAATATAAATTAATATATTTTTTACATGATCAATCTGTGCCTCGTTTACCAGGAAAAAATTCGTTTATTATTATCTGCAAAACAAGCGTCCCATAAAATTTTCTTCATGTATCTCTATAATTAAGCTCAAAAAACATACACCATAAAATGTTAATTTCTTTACCTGTATAAAATATTAATTTACCTATTTAAAATACACCATAAAATATTAATTTCTTTACCTATATAAAATACACCATAAAATATTAATTTATTTTCCTATATAAAATATTAATTTACCTATATAAAAAAACATCATAAAATATTAATTTCCTTACCCATATAAAATATTAATTTACCTATATAAAATACACCATAAAATATTAATTTCTTTACCTATATTCATGTCATTGTCAAACCGATCTGTGGCGTAGGACAAAACTGGATTCACATCTCTATACTGAAGAACTTGCCAGCGAAAGCAGATACTAAATATTTGAAGTCTTGGTATAGTGCCTTTGTAAAGCAAAATAGTATCAGCCGAAACTCTGCCATCCAGTTGAAATCCAACATAACTGACTGACATATATATATATATATATATATATATATATATATATATATATATATATATATATATATTATATATATATATATATATATATATATATATATATATATATATATATATATTGTGGAAGGCATGATTGAAATATCAACCAAATTTATATATGCAAATAATTTATCTTGATGAAATATAAAATATATAGAAGAATACGAACGTCGATAGTGTGGATATGGAAAGTGTATTAAGTAAAGTTGAAAAGATTGATAATAGAGATTGGATATGTTATTGTTTACACATTGGAATATCGATATTTTGAACTGTGTATGAGGTGTAAAGTTTAAACGAGTTGGGGTTTATATAGATAACGACTGGGAGTAGTAAATTGTTTTGACGATATTGGTAAAGTTTAGCTCGTTTTGTACTTTTTAAAATTTTACTATGTATGAATATTGGTATATATATGAAAAGCGTTTCGAAGAGAGATAGATATATACGGTATATGCTTATATATGCTGGTACGGATATATATATATATGGAATGTTTTTATAATATATATATATATAATTACTATGTAATATATATACTGTTTGTATTATTAATATATATGTATATATTATATATAAGTATGAAGAGCCCATATTAGCCGGTATCGGTATATATATATATATCTATCGGTAACTTAAATAAATATGATATATATATATATATAATATATATATATATATATATATATATATATATATATATATATTATATATATATATATATATATATATATATATATATATATATATATATATATATATATATATATATATATATATATATATATATATATATATATATATATATATATATATATATATATATATATATATATATATATATATATATATATATATATATATATATATATATATATATATATATATATATATATAATGCTAAAAAATATAAAAACAATTTTAATTTCTTGAAAACCAAAACAAACTCTGTAAAGGAGCTGAATTAAGTATTGGCATTGATTGTGCCATAGAATCTTAAAAAGAACAGTACTACTTTGAAAATGAAATATTGTACTGAAAACATGAAATATTGAACTGGAAACATTCGCTCATATTATTATTATTATTATTATTATTATTATTATTATTATTATTATTATTATTATTATTATTATTATTATTATTTATTATTATTATTATTATTTATTATTATTATTATTATTATTATTATTATTATTATTATTATTATATTATTATTATTATTATTATTATTATTATTATTATTATTATTATTATTATTATTATTTATTATTATTATTCTTACCTGATTTTGAAAGACAAAGTTCAAAATTAAAGTAAGAGAAAATGAAAATCAAACTCGTCCAGTTTATAAAATACATATCCTGTAATGAAATATATGCAATGGTATCAAAGAATTTATAAATAAATAATAATATAATATAATAATAATAAATAATAATAATAATAATAATATAATAATAAAATAATAATAATAATAATAATAATAATAATAATAATAATAATAATAATAATAATAATAATAATAATAATAATAATAATAATAATAATAATAATAATAATAATAATAATAATAATAATAATAATAATAATAATAATAATAAATAATAATATAATAATAATAATAATAATAATAATAATAATAATAATAATAATAATAATAATAATAATAATAATAATAATAATAATAATAATAATAATAATAATAATAATAATAAGTCAATAAAAGTAATAATAATATCGATAACAATAGTAATAATAACACAATAACATAATAATGATAATAATAATAATAAAAATGATAATGATAATAATAATATTCCTCTTCCCGGTGAACTTTTTTAAAACAAAAAGGTTTTAATGAGCACAACTCGTTTTAAAAATAAGTTGTTAAAAATGTTTCTTCAGTAATGAAAAAATTTTAATTAATGGCAAAAAATTACACCAAATTTAAATTAGAAATGCTTTGGAAATTTCTTACTATACACGTTAATTAGAGACAGACGCAACCTCTCAGTATGAAGTTTTAAAAGCGAATGGAAAAGAATTATTTCAATGCGGTTTAAAAAAAAACATTACCATGCTTAGAATCATT
>SEYY01000520.1:2500-7500 GCA_009176605.1 Armadillidium nasatum | reverse complement strand
TCTAATTTGGAGTCTTCTGAATTCTCAACTTTATGGCTCAAACTTCTTGCAATTCTACGACTAAATTCTTTGTTCTGTCTACTTATCTCCTAACTCTACGCGACTATCCAAAATTCTTCGACTATCTTAACTCCAAATAGAACACATTCTTTCTTCTTCTCCTTTCTCTGAAATCATCATTTTAGGTGATTTCAATGTTCACCACCGCCAATGGCTTTCTTCTAGTTCTCAAGATCCAGCTGGTGAACTCGCCTTCCAATTTTCTATCCAGAACAACCTTGAGCAGTTGGTGCAACTCCCTACCCGTATCCCTGACCGTCTTGGTGATGAACCCAACATTCTAGACCTTTTTCTAACTTCTAATCCTTCTCCTTATACTGTTAAACTCTTTCCTCCTCTGGGTTCATCCGATCACCTTCTTATCCCGTATCTTGTTCTGTCTCTTCAAGTCTTCCGCAAGAACGGCCCGCCTTCGGCGAGGAGACGTTTCTGGCATTTCGGTGCCACTAACTGGTCTGACTTGCGGTCGTACTTTTCTGATTTTCCATGGAATGATTACTGTTTCGTGGGAGGGGTCCCTCGGAGTGTGCTGAGCGCATAACTGAGGTGATTCTCTCTGGCATGGAAGGCGTACATTCCATATTCTTTCCTTCCACTAAACCTAATAAACCTTGGTTTAACTCTGCTTGTTCTCGTGCTATCGCCGCAGGGATGCTGCCTTCAGGGATTAACCGTCGTCTTCAAACTCCAGAATCTCATGCAACTTATATTTCATCCCGGAATCGTGCAAAATCTATTCTTCGAGATACTAAAAACTCTTTTCTCCGTCGCAAATGCAATAATCTTTCTGGTTCCTCTTCCTCTCGCCCTTTCTGGCATTTTGCAAAAAAATGTCAACTCTAACTTTGGTTCTTCCTCTTTCCCTCCTCTTGTATCTTCTGACGGTACAACTGCCGTTTTGCCTTCCTCTAAAGCTGAACTCTTTGCTCAAACTTTTGCCTTAAATTCAACTTAGACGATTCCGGAGCTGTTCCTACTCCTTCAACCCCCTCTAACTCATTTATGCCTAAAATTGTAATTTCTTCTAAAGACGTCACTTCTGCTCTCTCTGAGCTTAACACTAAGAAGGCGTACGGTCCTGATGGTATTCCTCCTGTGGTTCTCAAAACTTGTGCTTCCGAGCTTGCACCCTGCCTTGGTAAACTATTTCGTCTATGTCTTTCTACTTCAACCTTCCCTTCTTGCTGGAAACGTGCGCTCATTCAACCTGTGCCGAAGAAGGGGGACCCCTCTCAGCCCTCTAACTATCGTCCTATTTCTTTAACCTCCGTTCTTTCTAAAGTTTCGAATCTATCCTTAACAGGAAGATTTGGAAACATCTCAATTCTTCTAATCTTATCTCAGATCGCCAGTATGGCTTTCGAAAGAAACGCTCTACAGGTGATCTTCTTTCCCTTCTCTCTGACTCTTGGTCCTCCGCTCTTCGGCATTTCGGTGAATCTTTTGCTGTAGCGCTGGACATATGAAAGCCTTCGATAGAGTCTGGCACAAAGCTTTGATTTCCAAACTTCCCCTTTCGGAATCTATCCTTCTCTCTGACCTTCTCTCTGATTTCCTTTCCGGTCGTTCTATAGCAGCTGTTGTAGACGGCCACCGTTCATCCTATAAATCTATTAATAGTTGGTGTTCCTCAAGGATCTGTCCTATCCCAACACTTTTTCTGTTTTCATTAATGACCTTCTCTCTATTACTTCATCTCCTATCCACTCCTATGCTGATGACTCCACCCTTCATTACTCTTTTCATTTTGAAAGACGCCCCTCCCAGCAACAGTTAATAGACGCAAGGAGGGTGGCCTTGGAGCAACTAACCTCTGATCTATCTCTCATTTCAAATTGGGGCAAAGAAAACATGGTCGTTTTCAATGCCTCAAAAACTCAATTCCTTCATCTCTCTACTCGACACAATCTTCCACACAACTACGATATCTTCTTCGAAAACACGCAACTCAAACCTTCATCTCTCCTTAATATTCTGGTGTTTCTTTTTCTCGTGATCTTCTTGGAAAGATTCACATTACCTCTCTTTCTAAACAAGCTTCTAAAGAGGTTGGGTGTTCTGAGGCGCCTTCAGTATTTCTTCACACCAACCCAGTTGCTTGCTCTTGTATAGGGTGTTGTTCGCCCCTGTATGGAGTATGCGTCACACATCTGGGGTGGTTCCACACACACAGCTCTCCTGGAAAAGGTGGAGTCTAGAGCTTTTCGCCTTATCAACTCTCCTGCTCTCACTAATTCTCTCCAATCTCTTTCTGCCCGTCGAATTGTTGCGTCACTCTCTCTCTACTATCGCTATTACAATGGACACTGCTCTTCTGAACTTTCTCGTCGCATACCTCCTCCATTGAGAAGGGCTCGTGCGACTCGTCTTTCTACACAGTCTCATCCTTTCTCTGTCCAACTCTCTGACCCCAGACTTAACCTCTATGCTCAATCTTACATGTACTCTACTGGTAAAGTCTGGAACACACTTCCTTCATATATTTTCCCAACTACCTATGACTTAAGCACCTTTAAACGCCGTGTATCAGGTCATGTCGGCCTTTAATTTGACCATGTTTCCGACTTTCCTCCCAACTCTGGTGGAAAAATGGTAGGCCTCTGGCCTTTGCCCACCAGAGGAGAAGAAATAATATATATATATATATATATATATATATATATATATATATATATATATATATATATATATATATATATATATATATATATATATATATATATATATATATATATATATATTATATATTTATATATATATATATAATTTATATAATATAAATTTGTTTCCCTTTAAAAATTAAATTAAAGAAAATGTGTATAAGAAAATGAATTTTTATAGGTAACTTTTTTGTAATAAGTTCAAATTTCCTTGTTGTGTATCTTTTTTTATTATTTGCTAAAAATATTTTAAGAATTTGAAAAGTGTTAAATAATTTAATATTAATAAAGAATTCTTCTTCTATATTTTATACACAACCTAGATAAAACCATATTTGATGAACTTGAGGTTTCTTCAAATTATTTTGTTTGCTTATGATGAAAGTAAATCGCAACAGGCTCTATTATATGTATATATATATATATATATATATATATATATATATATATATATATATATATATATATATATATATATATATATATATATTATATATATATATATATATATATATATATATATATATATATATATATATATATATATATATATATATATATATATATATATATATATATATATATATATATATATATATATATATATATATATATATATATATATATATATATATATATATATATATATATATATATATATATATATATAAATCAAGGATGATAAATTTGTTTCCCTTTTATATATACGATTAAAGAAAATGTTCCTAAGAAAATTCCTTTTTATGGGAGACTTATTTATTATGATTTGAAAAAATCTCAAAAGTCGTGTATGACATTTTTTTTTTTTTTTTTTTTTTTTTTTTTTAATAAAGATTTTAAACGTTTCCAAAACTTCTGAATAGAAAAAAAATTCAGAATTTTTGTCTTTTTGTACTGTTTAATTTATTTAATCATTTTTGATGAACGATTTTTTCTAATTGTTTGCTTACCTTTGAAGTTAAATCACGATTCTGAATCTGATCAAAATTTCAAGATTAAGAACCGGTGTGCTTTAGTTATTTTTTTTTATGTGTGATATTTTGCTCATTTTTGTTCTCTTTAATTACAAAATAAATGAAATTTGTTTTTAAATTTGAGGAGTCAAAATGTTTTGTTTTCTTTATTTATTTATTTATTTTTTAATTTTAATGTCAATTCTTTTTAATATTTTATTTTTGTTTAAATAAAATTATAATAATAATAATAATAATAATAATAATAATAATAATAATAATAATAATAATAATAATAATAATAATAATAATAATCTTCATCCCCAGGAAGGACTTTTTTAAGTTCTGTCAGCGGGATTTTTCGAGGAAGATCCTTGGGATTCACGGGTCCCACGGCGGATACCGCTGCTGACTGGGCCAGGTCTATCGCGGATCACGGAGACTTTGTTTAAACACATATTCAAATATTTAAAATAAATAAATAAATAAAAATAAAATAACAGTCACCTATTTTCCTATTTCGGAATTCTGGATGAGTTTCATGAAATAAAAATGGTTAATGCATGGCAAGCCCAAAACCAAAAACGCTCGAGCTCTAGTCTGTTCTTGAAGACAATATAGACCTGTCCTTCCTTTGACAAACATGTGCTCGGACACCACGAAAGAATGGAATTGTTTAAAATTTGAGACCTTCAATATATTTTGGTCTCATTCCTGTTTTTAAATTGTAATTTCATTCTATAATATTTCTTCTCGTTGGTGTTCTGCATATGAATATTTTGCTATTCGCTGTGCTTAGAAACATGTTAAGAAGTTTGAAGTCAAAACCTGAAAATTTTATATATTTAAATTGAAGCTTGGCTATTCTTTGTAGTCGTTCGCATAAAACGTATCAGTAAAAATAGAACAGTTGAAAGAAGATGTATCTCAAATCTTAATTCTCTTATAAATTTGTACTCCAAACTTCGAATTTAAGGAGCTTCCCAAATCACCCAGCCTAAGAAATAAAATTTAAGAAATGTCACCAATATGTGGGAATATGAAAATATAAAAGAATGTTTAGTCGTTGGAACGATGTACTTACGAAGGTAATTGATATATGATAACAAACTTGAAATCTGGAAGTTGGATGATCTTGAAGTTCAAGGTATGGTGTTTTTTTTTTTATTCTTATTTATTTATTTTACTCAGCTTTTGATTGCCTGAATTGTTTTTATAACACTTAATCGACCTTGGGTTTATATAAGATTATAATTTATTCTAAAACTCCTGAGTTTTTGTTGATACAATTTTGGTTTAACTTTCTCAATATTACCAATTATTTAGT
>SEYY01000519.1:46015-91015 GCA_009176605.1 Armadillidium nasatum | reverse complement strand
CTTTAATGTAGAGTCTTCTGGATTCTCTAATTTATGGCTTAACTCTATTGCAATTCTACAACTAAATTTATTGTTCTGTCTTTTATTGTCTAATTCTACTGACTATAAAAAAACTTGACTATTTAAACTCCGAGGGACATTCTATCTCTTTTGCGAAATCATCTTTTAGGTATTTCAATGTTCCAACGATAATGCTCTCTTAGTTTCATGACAACGGTAACTCCTTCCACTCTATACAGAACCTTGAGCAGGATTCAACCCACTTGTATCCCTGAAAGCTTGGAGAACCCAATAGACTTTAATCTTCTAACTTCTTATCTTCTCCCGGTTCCTCTGATTACCTTCTTATCTCCTCTTCTATATCTTCAAGTCTTCCACAAGAACGGCCCGCTTCGCGAGATGTTTCTACACGGTTCTGCTAAGTCAACTTTCGGGAGGCAGCAGGCAGAGCACATAACCGAGGTGATTCCTCTGGCATGGACACATATTCGAGGTTTAATCTACTCCCGTGCAAAATCTATTCTTCGTAACACTAAAAATTCATTTCTCCATCGTAAATGTAATAATCTTTCCCATTTCTCTTCCTTACGCCCTTTCTAGCATTTTGCAAAAAGAAAAAAAATGTCGGCTCCAATTTTGCTTCTTCCTCTTTCCCTCCTCTAGTTTCTTCTAACTGCACAACTGTCATTTTAATTTCTACTAAAGCTGAACTCTTCGCCCAAACTTTTGTCTCTATTTCCACCTTGGACGATTCCGGAACTATTCTTCCACTTTTAACCCCTTCCAAATCTTTTATGTCTAAAATTGTAATTTCTTCTGAAGATGTCATTTTTCTGTTCTCTCTGAACTTAACACTAAAAAGGCGAATGGTTCAGATGATATTCCTCCTTCGGTTCTCAAAACTTGTGCTTCCGGGCTAGCACCCTTGGTAAACTATTTTGTCTCTATCTTTCTACTTCGACCTTTCCTTTTTCCTGGAAACGTGCGACCATTCAACCTGTTCCGAAGAAGGGGAACCCTTCTCAATTCTTTAACTACCATCCTGTTTCATTACCTTCCGTTCTCTTTAAAGTTTACGAATCTCACCTTAACAGGAAGATTTGAAAACATCTCAATTCTTCTAATCTTGTTTCTGATTGCCAGTAAGGCTTTCGTAATGAGCGCTCTAATGGTGATCTTCTTTCCCTTCTCTCTGACTATTGGTCCTCCGCTCTTCGGTGTTTCGGTAAATCTATTACTTAGGTGTTGGACAAATCGAAATATTTCAAAAGAGTCTGGCACTAAGCTTTGATTTCCAAACTTCCCTTTTTCGAAATCTATCCTTCCCTTTGTGACATTCTCTCTGATTTCCTCTCCTGTCGTTCTTTATCAGTTGTTGTTGACGGCCTTCGTTCTTCCTTTAAATCTATAAATAGTGGTATTCCACAGGGATTTGTCCTATCATCAACTCTTTTTTTTCTACCTTTCATTAATGACCTCTCTCTCTCTCTCTCTCACTTTTCATCATCTATCTACTCCTATGCCGATGTCATCACCTTACATTACTTCTTTCATTTAGTTAACTCTAAGAGGGTGACCTTAGAGCAATTTACCTCTGATTTTTACGTATTTCAAATTGAGGGAGAGAAAATATAGTCGTTTTCAATGTCTCAAAAACTTAAATTTTCCTTCTCTCTACTCTACACAACCTTCCTCACATCTATGAAATATTTTTTGAAACCACAATTCTAACCTACATCTGTCCTTAATATTCTCGGTGTTTCTTTCCTTGTGATCTTTCTAGGAAGGAACACAATACTTCTCTTTCTAAACACCTTCAAACGCCTTGTATCGGGACATGTCGGCTGTTAACCGGCTATGATTTTGACTTTCCTGCAACTCTGGTGGAATTTGGTAGTCCTCTGGCCTTTACCCATCAGAGGATATATATATATATATATGATATATATATATATATATATATATATATATATATATATATATATATATATATATATATATATATATATATATATATATATATATATATATAATATATATATATATATATTATTATATATATTAAAAATAATAAAAAAAAAAAAAAATAAAAAAAAAAAAAAAAAAAAAAAAAAAAAAAAAAAAAAAAAAAAAAAAAAAAAAAAAAAAAAAAAAAAAAATTTCCAAAAAAAAAAAAAAAACTATTTTAAAAACAATAGTTAAAAAAAAAAAAAACTAATTAAAACAATTAAAAAACTAAAAAGAGAGAAAATAACAAATGAACGCTAGCTTTCGAACCCATATTCAAACTTCCTTGTTCAAGTGAATCGATTAAGAGAATGAAGAAACAAGTGAGCAAAATACAAACTATTCAAAAAATTAAAAATAAAAAAATAAAATAAAAAAAATATAAAATAAAACTGGCAACTATGTCAAAAAACTAATCCGAAAAGGTTAAAAGTATCTTTTTAAATGCTGGAACATCTTTTAAAATATTATTTGACATTGAGTCCAAGTAAAAGGTTTCTCTGCTATTATTAATGTTGTCTGTATTATTAATAATGAATAATTCTAATAATTTTCTTGAAATATTATATTGAACAATTGCAATTGAAGAAAAATCACTCATGTTTATAATATGATTCTCGGTTCTTCTGTGATGTGTTAAGACTGAATTCTGATCAACTATTCTAAGACTGTAGGAATGTTGATATTTACCTCTATTAAAATCTGTTGTCTCTCCTACATGTATTTTATTATAATTTCTACATTTTATTTTATAAACACACATATTTTCATTTTTTTCTTTCAATATAGGTTTCAGAATCTTTTTTATGTACAAGGTACAGATTGAACTAAATTTACGCCTTTAGGAACATATCTTTTAAACTCTTTTTATATCGTTCATATCACCAGGAGAAACTAAAACATTCTTCATATTAAAAGATTCTTTCTTCCTTGGAGCATAAAACTTTCTCTTTGCCTCCCATAAGCTCTTCTTATTATATAGATGGGAAATTTCAAGATTAAAAAATTTTTCTTAATAAAGTTCAGCTTGCAATCCTAAAAAAGTGGGCTACATATTCGCAAAGCGGGCAAAAACTGTTCAAAAACAATACCCTTTTTGACATATGATGAGTGAGACGAGAACCAGTGGACATACGAATTGACATGAGTAGCTGAGTAACCCTTCTATATACATTAAATTCTACGAAACCTGTATTGGAAACATTTAACGTAACATTCAAAGATGACAATTTATTATTTTTGAGTTTTTTTTCATCAGTAAACTTGATAGAAGGGACGAAATTATTATATTGAGTAAAGCATCGGGGGACATGTTACCATTCCAAGTCACGAAAATATAAACATATCTCAGTCAGGTGAAAATGGAATCATAAAAAATCCTTTTCAAAAATTTCCTTTCAAACAGCTCCATAGATATGTTGCTAAGAACCAGAGAGAGGTTCTTAGTTTGCTTAAGAAATCAATCATTAAACTCAAAGAAAACATGATCAAAAAGAATACAGTCTATAAGACTCCTCAGAACTTCAAAAGGGACCGAAAATACAATTTCATGCTCGTCAACACATTCCTTTAACATATTCTTGGATATGGCTTCGAAAACTAGCGTTCATTTGTTATTTTCTCTACTTTTAGTTTTTTTTAATTGTTTTAATTAGGTTAATTAAATTATTTATTTTTTTAAAAATTTCCTTTGGGAAATTTCTTTTCGTAATATACTGATGTGCGGTTTTATCATAATTTTGCTATATATTTATATATATATATATATATATATATATATATATATATATATATATATATATATATATATATATATATATATATATATATATATATATATATATATATATATATTATATATATATTACCTCTGGTGGGGAAAGGCCAAAGGTCTACCAAGTCACCACCAGAGCTAGGGAGCAATCCAGAAATCGGGTCAATTTAAATGTCGACATGTCCCGATACACGGCGCTTAAAGGTGTGTAAGTCATAGGAAGTTGGAAAAATAGATGAAGGAAGTGTGTTCCAGACTTTACCAGTAGAGTACATGTAAAATTGAGCATAGGGGTAAGTCTGGGGTTGGAGAGTTGGACACAGAAAGGATGAGAGTGTGCAGAAAGGCGTGTCGCACGAGCCTTTCTCAATCGAGGATGTATGCCACGTGAGAGTTCAGAAGATCAGTGTTCATTGTAATAGGGATAGTATAGAGAGTGACGCAACAGAAAGAGACTGCAGAGAAATAGTGAGACCAGAAAAGTTGATAGGACGAAAAGCCCTAGACTCCACCTTCTACAGGAGAGCTGTATGAGTGGAACCACCGCAGATGTATAACGCATACTCCATACAGGGGCGAACAATACCACTATAAAGACCAAGTAACTGGGGTGAAGTGATGAAATTCTGAATTCACCTCAGAACACCTAATATCTTAGAAGCTTGTTTAGAGAGAGAAATAATGTGATCTTTCTAAGAAAGATCACGAGAAAAAGAAACACCGAGAATATTAAGGAGAGATGAAGATTTGAGTTGTGTGTTTTCGGAGAAGATATCATAGTTGTGTGGAAGATTGTGTGGAGTAGAGAGATGGAGAAATCGAATTTTTGAGGCATTGAAAACAACCATGTTTTCTCTGCCCCAATTTGAAATACGAGAAAGATCAGGGGTCAGCTGCTCCAAGACTACCCTTCTAGAGTCTATCAACTGCTGTTGGGGGACGTTTTTCAAACTGGAAGGAATAATGAAGGGTGGAGTCATCAGCATAGGAGTGGATAGGAGATGAGGTGATAGAGAGAAGGTCATTAATGAAAAAGTAGAAAAAGTGTTGGTGATAGGACAGAACCCTGAGGAACACCACTGTTAATAGATTTAAAGGATGAACGATGGCCGTCTACAACAGCTGCTATTAGAACGACCAGAAAGGAAATTAGCGAGAAGATCACAGAGAGAAGGATAGATACCGAAAGAGGGAAGTTTAGAAATCAAAGCTTTGTGCCAGACTCTATCGAAGGCTTTCGATATGTCCAGCGCCACAGCAAAAGATTCACCGAAATGCCGAATAGCGGAGGACCAAGAGTCAGAGAGAAGGGAAAGAAGATCACACGTAGAGCGTTTCTTACGAAAGCCATACTGGCGATCAGAGATAAGATTAGAAGAATTGAGATGTTTCCATTTCTTCCTGTTAAGGATAGATTCGAAAACTTTAGAGAGAACGGAGGTTAAAGAAATAGGACAGTAGTTGGAGGGTTGAGAGGGGTCCCCCTTCTTCGGCACAGGTTGAATGAGCGCACGTTTCCAGCAAGAAGGGAAGGTTGAAGTAGAGAGACAAAAACGAAATAGTTTACCGAGGCAGGGTGCAAGCTCGGAAGCACAAGTTTTGAGAACCACAGGAGGGATACCATCAGGACCGTACGCCTTCTTAGTATTAAGCTCAGAGAGAGCAGAAATGACATCTTTAGAAGAAATTCTAATTTTAGGCATAATTAAGTTAGAGGGGGTTGAAGGAGGAGGAATAGCTCCGGAATCGTCTAAGGTTGAATTAGAGGCAAAAGTTTGAGCAAAGAGTTCAGCTTTAGAAGAAGGTAAAACACCTGGTGTGCCGTCGGAATATATTAAAGGAGGGAAGGAGGAAGAAGCAAAGTTAGAGTTGACATTTTTTGCAAAATGCCAGAAAGAACGTGAAGAACAGGAACCAGAAAGATTATTACATTTTCTACGGAGAAATGAGTTTTTAGTGTTACGAAGGATAGATTTTGCACGATTCCGGGATGAAATATAAGTAGCGTGAGTTTCTGGAGTTTGAAGACGACGGTAATCCCTGAAGGCAGCATCCCTGAGGCGAATAGCACGAGAACAAGCAGAGTTAAACCATGGTTTGTTAGGTTTAGTAGAAGGGAAAGAATATGGAATGTATGCCTCCATGCCAGAGAGAATCACCTCGGTAATGCGTTCAGCACACTCCGAGGGACCTCTCCCACGGAAGCAATAATCATTCCACGGGAAATCGAAATATATATATATATATATATATATATATATATATATATATATATATATATATATATATATATATATATATATATATATATATATATATATATATATATATATATATATATATATAAATATATATTATATATATATATATATAATATATATATATATATATATATATATATATATATATATATAATATATATATATATATATATATTATATATATATATATATATATATATATATATATATATATATATATATATATCTCTCCCAGGAAGGGTTTTCACCCTGTCAGTGGAACCAGCATCTTTCCCCATCTGCTTGAAGAAGTTCTCCCAGAGCCCTCCAAAAGATATATATATATATATATATATATATATATATATATATATATATATATATATATATATATATATATATATATATATATATATATATATATATATATATATATATATATATATATATAAAATCTTAAACCTTCTTCATTAACTGTTGAAATTTAAATCTCTAATTTAAAAGCTTTTGTTTGCGTTCACCTTCAAAATTTGAGTCTGGAAGTGAGGAGGCCTATGAGCCTTTATTCCCAGGTTTGTTTATATTAACATTCTATTTGAATAAGTTTTTGGCCGTGAGTGGTGGTGATAACTTAAAATCGAGCTAAAATAGATTATTGCATATTCTACTAAGAAAGTAATTTTTAACTTAAATTAGAAGAAATTTTTGGGTAATTCTAAGTTGCAATAAATATAGGATGAGCTTCAGGAATTGAAAAGCGAGCCTGCTTCAAATACCTGAAGACCAAGCAGACTGAAATCAAAGTTTATTAATTTTCGTTGAAGCAAAAACTGGATATATATCTCTAAGCTAGAAAGAATCCCTCGGCTATTCAGTCTGCGCATTCAGAAGGGCTTCTCCCAACAACAATTGCAAGTCCGGTCAGTTTTCAGAACAAAAACGTCAACGCTAAAGGTGGAAGTAGAGGTGGAGGGGGAGGGGGAGGAGGAGGGGGAGGAGGAAGACTTGAAGACCTAATAGGAAACAAAATCTCATACCTTGAAAATGAACTTTGAATTCTTATAACAAGCAAAATAACTTACATTTTGAAAAAACGTCTAAAAAATTTTTATATTTTTTTTTAACCAGCCGCTTCTTTAAAACGGCCAAACTGTAAAGTGCCATATCGATAAATAATAATAAAAAAAAAAAAAAAATAAAAAAAAAAAAAAAAAAAAAAAAAAACTATGAAGAGAATTTATTAGAAATTCTCCAGTATGAATAAAAACTTAAAATAGATAAAAGTATATATAATAGACTGAGAGATAAAACAACGAAAGTAAATAAAGTGTTTTTATATTTTATGTTTTAATATTTTGGGGAGTCATAAGAATTTAAATAAAAATGACAAGATGCATATTTAACTGAGTTAAAAACTTTAAAATATAACCCTCTTTAAATTTCGTCACCTTTTGAAGCATATGAAGCCTTCTTCTTTATAAAAACTATGGGGTAGCTGAATTATGCTTAGTTTTTATTTAAAGACCTGAAAGAGAAGGGTCGCAATTAGTGTTACAATTAAATAATAAGAGGATACTTACTATGAATTTTTCTAAAGAAATGTTGCTTCTAGAAGTTTCTTCATATACAACTTTAATATATTTTAGAAAGACACGGAGATATATATTTGAGTAGAAGTCAATTGAAAGGATAGTAATAAAGAGGTGAATAAGAAAAAATTATATAACCTCATATATAAAAACTTTTGGTTTAACTTTTATTAAAAGACCTGAAAGAGAAGGGTCGCAATTAGTGTTGCAATTAAATACTAAGATGAGACTTACTATGAATTGTTTCTAAAGAAACGATGGCTTTAGACGTTCCTTCTTATACGAATTCAATATAATTAAAAACGTTACCCAGTTATATATTTGAGTAAAAGGCAATAGATATATATATGATAGTAAGAAAGAGTTGAAAAGAAAAAATATATAACTCATACCTTATACCTTCGAATTCTGAGGACTTGTAATGAACAAGAAAAAACTCTTACATTTTTAATAACGTCTAGACTCGAAAATGATTTGATGGAAAGTGTTTCTTATTTAACCAGCACTTTTAGTTGAAAAAATGTGCTACATCGGTACAAAAAAACAAACCAACTCTACACACCCCTATCAAGGAGAACTTAAAATATATCTAAAGTATATACACTAGATAAATTAGTGAAAGCATATAAGCAGTTTTTATAAATACCTTTTACTTCTGAACTTTGAAGACTTGTAAGGAACAAACAAAAACACTTACATTTTATATAAACGTCTGAACGCGACAAATGATTTGAAAAAGTGCTTATTCTTTAACCGGCAGCTTATTTAGCTGTCAAAAAGGATGCTAAATCGATACAAAAAACAAACCAACTTTACAAACCCCTATGAAGGAGAACTTCAATATAAAGGAAACTAAAAATATATATATATATATATATATATATATATATATATATATATATATATATATATATATATATATATATATATATATATATATATATATATATATATATATATATATATATATATATATATATATATATATATATATATATATATGGCATCCGAGATAGGCCTGGGCCAGCCAGCGGTATCCGCCGTGGACCCAAGAAACCCAAGGATCTTCCTCGGAAGAAAAAAAAATATGATGAAAAAAAAAAAAATATAAATATATATATATATATATATATATATATATATATATATATATATATATATATATATATATATATATATATATATATATATATATATATATATATATATATATATATATATATATATATATATATATATATATATATATATATATATATATATATATATATATATATATATATATATATATACCAGACAAAATAGGGAAAGCACATAAACAATATAAACAGTTTTTATATCTTAATTATAAAAAAAAGCAAAATTCAGCCGGATATATACTGTAAATGAAATGGATGACAGAAATTACTAGTGGATAGGGAGAAATTTGAAAAGGGAAGTCGCTTTGCTATTGATAAACGTTTGAAGCATATGATACCTACGCATTAGTTTTAAAAATGACGAGAATCTATTAAAGGTATAAGAAGATGAAGTATTGAAAATGTCAGATAATTTTAGCATTGAGAAGATAATATTGTATCCTTATTGGAAACAAGAGAGCTCTACTGATGATGAAAGTAAGTATTGATAGTAGTAACAGTTACTGTTTGAGTAAATGTCCTTTTTCACGTGGCAGATCCTAATTTTTTATTTATTTTAATTTGTAAGCTAACCTGTTATCTGAATAAAAGGTTAATTAGGATAACATAATGCAATATGGTTATTTGGAATTAATTCAGGTGTGCCAAATGTTCATGATTAATCACTTAAAAATGTAGTTCTGAGTTATCATTAGATTACCATAGGGAAATAATTTCGTCCATCACAATGAGTTTGTATTTTTCACTATATTGAAAATATAAACACAAAATATGCTGAAATGCATTGCACATACCATATTTAAGCTCGGAAAAGTAAAAAAAAGTACATAAAAAAATTTTTATAAAAAAAATATGCTCCAAATACGAAAACAACTCTTTTGATTGTCCATAATTTATTCAGTTTAGTATTTAGCAACTTTTGGATGTTGCCATACCTATCTAGAAAACTATGAATCAAATTTTTATATGTAGTTTTAGTTGAACTTGCAATGCATAGGTATGTTGTTAGTTTCAGTAACCTGATCTTGTACGAAAAAATCCACTACTGTGAACCAGATAATATATATATATATATATATATATATATATATATATATATATATATATATATATATATATATATATATATATATATATATATATATATATATAAGCTAATTTTTTTTTTGAAGAATAGTAACAAAGGTGAATAAGAAAAAATTATATAACTATATCTTTTATTTACCAGTACCTTTCAGAAAACAAAGAATGGTCTAAGGATAAATATGGCAACCTGGTAATCACTAACCCTTGCACAGTATTTAAAAATGACTATTTAGTAGTACTTTTATTAATATAAATAGATAAAATTAATATAGATTATCTAGAACATAATTTGAGGAAAAGAAAAATGTGTTTGGACTGAAATATTCAATAAAAATCAAAAACTTGTAAAATTTTTTAAAATTAAATAAAAATTTTTCTATATATTCCCTTTGTCAAAATGACTTGATAATTGACTTGTAAATAGTCAAATGATTTTCATTTTGTTATACTAGAACTTTGTATATTGGATTCCCCCCAAAAAATTTGAATTACCATGAATACCTGTCTATAATCATGAAATTCAAGTGTTTGTAAAAATTATTATTTTTGGTTATAACTTTTTTCCTACATATGCAAAGTTCATGAAATTTTCAGAGGTTGTATAGTTAGGTGAGATGCATATTTTTTATGTAGAACAATTTTTTGTATACCTAATGATTTTGATGCTGTGCATGGGGAAATGTTATAAATTTTCCTGTGTATAGCTCTAAAATAGTTGGGAATACAGAAAAATTTTTCTTCATAAAAAATGTAGAACTTGCCTAACTGTAAAACCCTTTTTTTAATTTTTTTAATCCTATGTTATTTCTGAGCATGGGAAAAATTTCAAATTATTGATTTTTCTCTATATACAGCTGCAAAATAGTTGAGTATATTTAAATCTTTCGAAATAAAAAATTTCTATCTCACCCAACTGTATAACCTTTATAAAAAAATTTGGTATACTCAATCATTTTTATGCTGTGCATAGGAAAAATTTTGGTAAAAATTAAAAAATTCTTCCATGTATATTAACAAAATAGTTGGGTATAAAAAAAAAAACTTGCAGAGGTTATACAGTTAGGCAAGATGCACATTTTTTTTTTTTTTTTATATCCAACCATTTTGGTACTGAGTGGGAAAATTTTATAAAAAATTATTATATATATATATATAATATATAATATATATATAAATATAATATATATATATATATATATTTGTATGTAATACGGCTAAAATATGTTGTCAAATGTTCTTCTGTAGTACGCCTCTTTAATTCTCTTTTTACGGCATTCGTAGTTCAGGTTATGTAAGTAATAGGTTCTGCTAAAAGTAGTTTAATTGTGTGTATGTCTAAATAACCTCTGGCAACTTCTTGTTTAAAGTTCTCCGATATTTTCTAACAATTGAAACTCAAACAATTCCACCTTTACCAAAAATTTGGTAACTCAATCATTTTTATGCTGTGTAAAATTTTGGTAAAAATTAAAAAATTTTTTCCATTATATTAACAAAATAGTGGATAAAAAAAAAACTTGCAGTTATACAGTTAGGCAAAACATTTTTATTCAGAATTTTTTTTTTTTTTTTATTTTTTTACTGTTATTTTATAAACAGTATCAAAATTTGTAACAAAATTTTTTCTAAATAAAAAAAGTATCTAGTCAAACTATAACCTCTGAAAATTTCATGTGGATAGGTTGAAAAATATAAGTTATTCAGATTTTGTAATGGTTAATTTTACCCCATTTCAGAAAAACCTTAATATGTTCTAAACTTTAAAGAAAATTTACATTATTTTATACGCAAACACTTTTCATTTTTTTAACTTCCCTTAGTTGGGTTTTTCATAGTCAATATACCCAAAAAGAGGGAATTTTTTTTTTATTATCATATATTAAATTTATTTTATATAAAATATTGAAATATAAAGACTATTTTATCAAAAAATATCAGAAATTGAGAATGTGAATAGTTTCTTCCCTAGAAATTTTTTTTTATTAAAATTTACTTTAGGAATTTATTTATTCAATAATTTTCATATATATATATATATATATATATAATATATATAATATATATATATATATATATATATATATATATATATATATATATATATATATATATATTATTAAAATTTGAAGTTTTAATTTTAAATTTTAATTATAATTATTAAATAGAAACTCAGTATAAACTAAAATATTTTTAAATATATTAAATAGTAAAAATTCAATTTAATATTCACTGAACTTAAAATGTTATTTATGTTTAATGATCATTAATATTATTTGTGTGCACATCCATAGTAAATGTCTTACCAATAACATTTTGGTCCTTATTCTTTTTGAATATTGTATAAACATTGTTGGTACGATCTTGAGATCAGGCATCAATTTGACATAGCCATTTGTGATAATTGTGGTCAGTTTATTTAAATTTGTTTATTATTGTTTCTCAATAAAAATATAAAATTCCAGGATTCATTTCTTAATAAAAAAATTATTGAACTTTAATATATATATATATATATATATATATATATATATATATATATATATATATATATATAATATATATATATATATATATATATATATATATATATATATAGGAATGGAGTAAGTATCGGTATCGGTATCGCAAGTATCGGCATATTTTCCGATACCGGTATCGGTAACGGTATCGGCAAAAATTTGGATAGGAGTAAGTATCGATATCTGTAGTGGTATCGGAAGTATCGGCATATTTTCCGATACGATACGGTATACGGTATCGGTATCTGGTAATTTTTAGGTATCGGTATCGGTATCGTAAAAATTTTGGTATCGCTCCATCCCTAATATATATATATATATATATATATATATATATATATATATATATATATATATATATATATATATATATATATATATATATATATATATATATATATATATATATATAGGGCATCTTTAGGGCTGTGGACACTGAAAATTTAAGTGGAGCTTTGTTTATTTGAATTTATCTTTTAAAGTCTTTTATTTAATTTGATTACTTGGTATATTTTTTACTTTGGTGATACTGATACCTCAGTATTTGAATGGCTAATACTTCTGCTAGTGCAGGGAGGAGTATTAGAACATCCCAATCAGGGGTAAAAATTAAATTTTCTGTGTTGATAGGATGTGCCTTATATATATATATATATATATATATATATATATATATATATATATATATATATATATATATATATATATATATATATATATATATATATATATATATATATATATATATATTTCAATCAACACTATCAATCTCACTTTACTTACTCACTATTTTCTTTGTGATCCGTACTCTGAGATCTGTTTTACTTTTATCATATTATTATTTTCTTGATACATTGTTATTAGATTATTGTAGATAGCTAGCGATACATTGTTATTAGATTATAGTAAGTAGCTAGCTGATAAACAACTTATATGTATACCCCTCTGATACTATGTGCACACAATAATGGGTTTAGTTCAACTTACTATATATATTTACATTTTACATTAATCTACTATCAGAATAATTACATATCAAAAAAAGGCATTTTCCTTTTACATACTTCTTTAAAGGCTTGTGTATCCTGCAAACAAAAATTCTATGCAATCATTCATATATGTATGTATACATATATATGATTATCAAAGGCTCAGAAGGCCTCTACCATATCAACTCTCCTCTTTTCCACCAGCTATGAAAGGGATAAGAAAGAATTCAGCAGTTCAATCTTTTAACTTTCATTTTCTCCTCTTTACTGTCAGATATATATCCAAATATACATCCACACTATACTCTTCTTTTTTTTAGCACATCTTTAATTTGATCTATAGTGCCTATCCATTTCTTTTAAATGTCTGTCTGTCTGTTTTTTTTGTTTTGTTGTTGATATTAAGGTATATATTTCTCAACCCATTTAATTTATTCCATATACTCTTTAGACATATAGTATTTTCTGCTGCCTCCTAAACTTAATGCCTCTGTCTCTGCCTCTGCCTCTGTAGTGGATTTTGCCACTTTTGATTTCTACAATAAGGGACTCCAATTGCCTTCATTATCTTTTAAACTAATGATGTATCCTATTTGAGTGTTCCCCATTTCCTACATTATTAAACGATGCATGTGTGTAAATTTCCATCTTTAGTTGGTTATTTCTCAGCTTATTTAGTGCTATTCTAGCCATTTTCTTTTATTATCTTTATCACCTTGATTAAGCTCTCATATCACATGTAGTCCTCTTTTTAAATTTCTTACTGAATACATTTACTTCAGTCCCAATTTCCAACCTTCAACCAATTAATTCTACCCACCATTGCTGCATATTGTCATTTCCTTACAGTTTAATTCACAATCCTATCTGAATCTATTCATATTAGGGCACTTGATACTTTTTATATATTTTCTTTGATCCATCCAAATTGTATTGTTTTGTTGTTCAGTATTTACTCCAGTATATTTAAACTCTTACCTCTTCTCCTAATTGAAGAGAGGTAGCAAGAGCAAAAGAGTTTATAAGCTGAAAAACCTTAGACTGCACCTTTTTGAGTAGAACTGTTCAAGTGGAACTAACCCAGATGTGGGAGTTTAACTATATACAGAAGTGAATAACGCCTATATAAAGAGCAAGCAACTGGGGTGAAGTGAAAAAATCTGAAATAACCAGAACACACAACCTCTTACAAGCTTGTTTAGAAAGAGATCTTCCAAGAAAAATCACGAAAAAAGCTGCAAGGAGAATTTTATCTGAAGACCCCCTTTCTATTCATTAAAGATGGTTGTGCAAGAATGCAATGCCACAAACTGGTTAGGTTGCAGGAATTATGAAAGAATATTCTGTAACATGTTCAGAAAGATGTACTATTACTCTTTTGTGCAATGATGAATAACAGTTTCACTAGAGTGGCTGTGTAAGTATGCAAGCAAAGTTTTCCTACTGGACTGAAGACAATTCTTGCATGCTACATGAAAGACAGTCGCACTCCGAGGGAGTGACTGTGTAGAGCATTGTTGCCAATGTTGGCATCATAGCCTCATGGCTCATTATATTTTATATGGGTTGTGTTTCTGTTACCATAACCTGTCTCCATTACATCCATATGCTCCAAAAAACCTTTTAAGGCCAACAAATTGAACATCCTGAACTTGAGGAATGCAGTGTGTTGTTTCAGCAAGATGGAGCTACAGCACATATAGCTCAAAGATCATTGCAATTTTTAAGTTTCTGAATTGGCTGAACTCGTTGTGTGGTAATGTTTGGATCCTCTGGCCTTGCTCCTTGTGATTTTCTCTGAGGTTACTTAAACCATGAATGAATACTCATCGACCACAAACCGTTGATGCCTTTAAGGTTTTTATTCAGAGAGAGATAGTCGCTGTCCCATGTGACATGGGCCATTGAACCATGGCAGTCTTCAGAATGTCTGAGTGTAGAGACAATGACGACCAAAAAATTTGGAGATAATCTTTAAAAAATTATACTTAAAGTATTTACTGACATTTCATGGATGCAAATAATAGTTTAAACTTTTTTTTTTTTTTTTTTTTTTTTGAGGGGTGGCCACCCTATATATATATATATATATATATATATATATATATATATATATATATATATATATATATATATATATATATATATATATATATATATATATATATATATATATATATATATATATATATATATATATATATATATATATATATATATATATATATATATATATATATATATATAATAGTTAGCAATTAATGTGAATTTTAAGGAATATGCAGCAATTGTATCCAGATATCCATCTGGTAGTAAAAATTGGATATCCAGTACCCAGTTTTTGAAATTTTCCAGATATCCTATATCCAGTTATCTGACAAATTCACTATCCACCCCATCCCTAGTATTTTCTTAAACTGTGTGTGTCCTCTAATGTATGTCCACTTCACATCCATTTTCAAGATTCTTAAACATTGTAGCAATGTTTCTAAAGTAAACTGGTTGCTTTGCCCTCTGCATAAAATTTTAACTTTGTTTTCCATTGAATCTTTATTCTTTTATCCTCCAACTTTATCCAATCTTAACTTTGGGAATTATATTTTCCTTCTCTTCTTCACTTTCTCTTGATACTTCCTCAGTACTACTTTCTTTTACATTTTCTTCATCACTTTTTATCATTCAATAAGTTCTATGGTTCCTTACAGTCTTAATTATTACTTCTTCACCTTCCCTTTTCACCTTCATCATTTGATTCCTCATTCTCATCTCCTTTACAAGATTAAGTAATATTAATTATATAGTTAATGTGAATTCTTGCAACTTCACACATTGTTCCTCCATGTTTGACCAACAGCTCCACCATGCCTTAAACGTAATTTCTGGTACTTTAATCTGACTAATTGAAGGGCAATGCGTCTCTTCTTTGCTAACTACCATTGGAAGGAATCTTGCTTTGGCTCTGGGGACACTTTTGTCTCTCCTGAAAAGGTAGGGGCTGTAATCGTCGATGGGATGGGTAGGTTCATTCAATCTTCAACTAAATCTTTCTCCTCAAAATCCATTGTTGGATATCAATTATTCTCTTGACCTTCAGGAGAGAGAGAGTGCTTATTGTGAATGGGAAAAACTCCTTCTCCTATCACTCTAGCCAATTTTCATTCAGCTTGGAATCGTTGCATGGATGTTCTTTGATGGACTAAGCATACTTTCACTAAAAAGAAGTGTGTTAATCTCCATGGTTCTCCTATTGATGAAAGTTTCTGGCCTTTTGCCAAAAATATCGCTAATAACTTCTGTAAATCTGCCTTCCCTCTCTCTCTCTCTCTTTTTTTTTTTAATATTTATTTTCTGACCCTGCCAACTATTGACCAATAGCTCACTTGTGTTCTGTCTAAAATTTTTGAAACTCCTCAACTCTCATTTCCTGGATCATTTGGAGTCTCATTCTCTTCTCTCAGATCATCAGTATGGCTTTCGACGACGCTTAAAGTCACCTGGTGACATACTTTCCTCTCTTACTGATTTATGGTCTTGACCTTAGGGACTTCAGGGAGTCTTGTGTGGTGGCATTTGACATATCCAAGGCTTTTGACCAGGTATGGCATGCGTCTCTGCTCTCTAAGCTCCCTTCTTTTGGGTTTCCTCCTCCTCTTTGGTGAGTGGTATATATATATATATATATATATATATATATATATATATATATATATATATATATATATATATATATATATATATATATATATATATATATATATATATATATATATATATATATATATATATATATATATATAAGAAAGGATTGGAAAAGTATAATGAAATTCAAGGGTGAGTGAAGAACTAAAAATTAACAGGTAACCTGTCTTCCAATCTGTGTGTGACCTGACATTGCTATAATGAGTGTAGTTGTAACTTGGAGCATTAAAGTTTATTTTTTTTTTCTAAATTCAATGAGTAATTTCATGAATCCGTTTATATATATATATATATATATATATATATATATATATATATATATATATATATATATATATATATATATATATATATATATATATATATATATATATATATATATATATATATATATATATATATATATATATATATATATATATATATATATATATATATATATATTGTCTTTAAAGGGAAGAAATATTTTGTTCTCATTTTATTGCTTTTAACAAATTGCCGAAATTAAAACTGGAACTCAAATTACATATTCAGAAACATTAGAATTAGTTTATTATTGTAACTTAAATATTAAAATGTATGTTAAATTTAAATTTTAACAAAGTATTATTATAATAAAATCAATTCAGATTTTGAGAAAGGTAAAAAAGAAAAAAGAAAAGAAGACAAATGTTATATGGAACATATAGTTCAGTATAACATTTGTCTTTTTTTGTTTTTTCTTTTTTTCTAAGAGTTTTATTTTTCTTCTTTTCAGAGTTTGAATCTTCAGCCATTTTGGAAAAAGTTTCTATTGGCAACTATGTTGAAGCTTTAAAAGACGAGGAAGCCTTGAAAGCTCTTACTTTCAATGTTTCTGATAGCATTTCTAATAGAACCTCAATTCATGAATTTTATAAACAGAATTTTACCTCCTATTTAGAAGGTGGAGGCAGAAAAGCTGAAGAAGTTTTATTCAGTATAGGGGTATCATGTTTACAATTGTTTGTTCAAAATAATTTTTGTGGTCCATTGGTTGGCCCACCTGCACATACATTAATTCCATTTTTAATTCCCTCCGACAGTAATGAAACTGAAACCAGAGATTGTGCTTTAAAGGAACTGTTTATTGATACTGATGGAATTTATACTATGATCGCTCTGCCTGAATTATTGATTATTGCTCGAATTGTATTTTTTGATTTACAGGAGAATTTGTCATCGTTTCTTACAGTTGATTGGTGGTGTTTTAGATATTGCATAATACATCAAAAAATTGCTGATGAGAGTTCAGAATCTCTTCATGATATAATGATGAAAAGCATAGGAAGAATAGAGGCAAGTAAAATTATCTCTGAAGAGGACAGAGATATTTGTGCATTGTTCCATCTCGAAACTGTTAATGGTTTCCTCTTCTATTATGATGTGAAGAATGCAAAGGAACACGTAAATAAGGCTTTAAATGTTTTAGGAATGGAAATCGACCTAACGGGAGCCTTAGGAGTAAGAACAAAGTGGCAAGAAAGAAAAATAGCCCAACTGGTTGCGAAAGTATCATATACCAATAAGCATTTAACCAGTGAAGAGCAAAAAGGACCCTTTCTATTACCAACAGATTTGCCTAAAGATGTTGTCTTAAATGATGAAACTAGACTCAATAAGATC
The DNA here is from genome assembly GCA_009176605.1 of Armadillidium nasatum. Taxonomy (NCBI): domain Eukaryota; kingdom Metazoa; phylum Arthropoda; class Malacostraca; order Isopoda; family Armadillidiidae; genus Armadillidium; species Armadillidium nasatum. Next base: position 72,329 of record SEYY01000519.1, on the reverse strand, counting down.
AAATTTATTGAGGAAGATGAAGATGTTATTCCTAACTTACGACCAGTAGAACAGATGGCTCTTTTTGGTCAGTTTCTCTTACTTCGCAAATCCCAAGCTCAGGATGATCAACTAACAGAACAAAGCAAAGCCTATTTAGTATCTATACTTCAATATCCAAAAAATTGGGCTTTGCAATTGTCAGCCTTATTAATGCGTTCCAAGATTGAATCCAATGAAACACGGGCGATGGAGAGGTCCTTGATACAGCTAGAAGAATTGGTGAAAGCAATACAAGTTGAGGAACCATCTAGATTTGAAAGACTGAAGCTGATATATTCTTCATCACTACTAACTCACTGGAATGTACAGAAGGAATTAGCGAGTATGCTAATAAGATTAGGGTTGTGTGAAGACCGCTTTAGGAATTTTTGAAAAACTTCATTTATGGGAAGATGTTATTATATGTTACAATGAATTACAGATGAGACATAGATCTGCTGAGATTATACGTGAGCTTTTGAGTAAAGACGGAAACTCCTAAACTTTGGTGTTTGCTTGGAGATTCTACAGATGAAATTGATTATTACTACAAAGCATGGGAGCTTTCAGAACACAAAAGCTGGAGAGCCCAAAGGTGTTTGGGAAACTATTTTTATGTCAGAAAAGATTATGCAAAGGCTATCGATCACTTTGAGAAATGTTTAGATTTAAATAAGCTTTTGTATCCAGTTAGATTAAGACTAGCTTATTGCGCGTTACAAACTGAGATGTGGGAGAAATGTGCAGATGCTTACAAAAAGTGCAGTTTATTAGAACCTGATAATTTCGAATGTTGGAACAACATGAGTCAAGCTTACATTAGGTTGGGCAAACATTTCCAAGCTTGGAAAACTTTGCAGGAAGCACTGAGATGTAGAATGGATAATTGGAGGTTATGGGATAATTTTATGCTTGTAAGTACTTCTTTAGGATATATGACACAAGCTTTAAACGCTTATAATAGTATTCTACAGTATAAAGAAAAACATGTTGATACAGAAATTTTAGGGCGAATTGTTAATGCGGTTTTGGATGATAAACAGGATCCAGACGGAAGACCAATGAAAACTTTGTATAAGAAGTGCTTGGAGCTTTTGGGTAGACTTTCCAGAGAGGTTCCAACTCATTCAGATCTATGGTTTCTTTATGCAGAATTAATTTATTCAAATCCAGAAGGAAATGATGATACGAAACACACTTCGATGCAATATTACAGAAAAGCTGTAGCAGCAGAAACTCAAAAGTATGGTTGGGAGAAAAATATTGATGTAAGTCAATCGGTAATTATGAAAAGTATTAAATTAATAGAAGTTGTCAAAGAAGTTGCTGACCTTTCGGATTCAAAAGCAGCTTTGTCGCAACTCGCCTCAGTTCGTTCTTTATTGAGGAATATTGTTATATTAATTCAGAAAAGTCAGACTAATATAAATACAGGCGAAATTTCAGATAGTATTAAAAGTTCATTTCAGGTTTTAGAAAGTGAATTAACAGATATAACAAATTTAATAGACAAACTTAAAACATAAATTTTATTTTATTTAATCCTTTGCTGAAAAACACGCCTGTAAAATTATTAACCATCAAAATTGTCAAAAATGTGAAGAAAAAAATTTTCCCCTAAATATTTAAGAGTAATGCACTTTTGAATAAATGTTGGAGGCTTAATATCGAATTTTAGAAGGGGTGGGTTTTACAATGGCGTTCATATTTTGTTTTTTACAGAATGTGACTAGTTACTCGAATTTTTATTTAAAACAAGTTGCGATTTATGTTTGGGTATTGAAAGTGGCTAATAGGCAAAATATTTATTTTTTTAATCACATTTAACATAGTAATAAACTGCAGCTACACTCGCAAAAATTGTATCTATGGTACGAAACTCTAAACTACCACTAAATTGCTAATAACCATTATTGATCTAAATTAGGCACTTACCAAAGTTGTCCATTCCTACATCAGTATTATTATTATTAGGTCAAAGAATTAAAAAAAAAATAATCTTAGTTTTCACTTCGATTACTTTTTTCCTTTCCCGTTTTATATATTAATCTGGTAAATCGTCATAATAAATCATTTTACATTTAAATGGCATTTATTTTTAATACAAGAATCTTTAATCACCCTAACTCTCAATACTGGAGGATGTCTTTAGCAAAGGTTCAATAATAAAACTGATCGGATCGAAGATGGAATGGAATATCGATTATACCTTATTCCCTTAATCATGTAATGGAAAGATAATCTCTATTCTATTATTCTATGTACCTTACAAAATTTCTCTGGTAGAAAATTTATATCCTGAAAGTAATTATATAAAAATATCAAAATTATTAAATTACAGCAGTATTGCTGATGCAAAAAAAAATATTTTTTTTGTCGGAACTATCTGTAATTGGTGTCATATCTGATCCTTGTGAGCAATTTCAAGCATCTTTTGAACACTGGTTATTTTTTCACGAGGCTTTCCTAGAGCATTACCGTCTTCAATTTCACGTCTGTTTATTAAGCACCAATTTTCAAAACTTACCGGGAAAATTTCTGTAATAAATAATAATTAATAATAGTAATTACATTTTAACGTACATTTATTATGCCAACTAAATTGCCAATTTGATAGAGAAGCATAATAATATAGGAAGAACATATAGAAGATTGTGAAAAAGGTATTTGGAAGACATTCTGGAACGGGAAGTGATAAAAATCATAATGATATTGGGCATTCAAAATCTTGAGAAGACATAAAATATAGAATGGCTTAATTCATAAACTGCCCAAGACCACTTACTAAATATGGAAAGCTTTGAATGGTCAATGCCCTAAACCCTTGAGTAACACCGGTACATCATTAAGACAAAATTCATATAGTGTGAAAGATAAACCAAGTTACCTATGTTCACATAGTTCAAATATAACCGAAGTGAAGATATATATGTCAGCGAAGTTGTAAAACGACTGACAATAAAGGTATTTAACTTAGAAATAGAAAATATTAAAAGAAATGAAACTTTATAAATAAAAAGAACTTTCAAGATTATGAAAGTGGAAACCGAAGCTATAAGGAAAATTCTTTGCAAGTATTATGTTTGGTATAATGTTATGTCAATGATTGTAGTTAAGCAAGAAAATAGAAATTTATGACCATTGTTAGTTTGTGTATTGGAAAAAAGAACGCTAAATGAATTCTGTAAAATTGCACATTTCCATACTACTATAAATACTTTTTTTTTTTTTCTTTAATAGTATTTTAAGGGCTGTTAATCTTTTTATAAATGTATTTATGATTAACACAAAAGGTATATTTTAGAATCATCTTTATCGATTACTTACTTTTGCTTGCCAATATCTGAATGATTTGCTTTTTCCCTTCTTTTTTAGTTAGAATAATTTCTTTAGAATTAAAATCTGATACAATAACTTCTGCAGTCGTAAAAGAACTTTGCATTGTAGACAACAAAACTCCAACTGGACCTGTAGCAATCCATCCACTAGCATATAATCCTTAAAGAAAAATTAGATTAATTTATAAGTGCCTGTATACCATAAATATGGATGCATAGATTAGTCGGTATGTAACTTAACTCTAACCGATTAAAATTGTACAATTCTATTGTTTTAAATTTTGAGGGGGTAATATGGGCCCCAAAGAAAATGGTCATTGGTTTTGTATTAAAATGAACTACTGAGAAATGTATTTTAAAAATTACCATAACTTTTCACTTTAAAAGCTAAATGACCTTGTATTTTTATAGTTTAATATACGAAAATAATTGGTATTTTGAAATAGTAATCTTTGAATATGAACATTGTAATTTGAAACAATTCTTAATCTGCCAAATTAAAACTAATTAAACCAGTAATTGGTCAATTTGCTTATTGGTGAATCCCCAAATAATAATAAATGTATAGTTAATAAGTCCTATATGATCTCTTTATCACCTTGTGAGGGAAAGGCAGAAAGAGCAAATATAATCCACCAGGGTTTTTTGTTATAATAATAATAATAAAAAAAATATAATCATAATTCAGTTTTTGAATCGTATAAGCAATGACATGTTCTCCCGATACACAGAGTTTAAAGGTGCTAATAGCATGGTAAGTGGAGAAAATAAAAGGAGTGTTCCAGAATTTATAAGTTAGGCAAATGACTTAAAGTAAGGTGACCATACCAAAATTCGGGACGTTTCTGAACATTGTCCCCCCCCCCTCCAAATACACTGCCCGTAATGGTTTTAAGGGATGTATAAAGGAGGATGATTTTTAATATAAAGAAAAATACGAATGTTTTTTTTCAAAACTAAGTCATATGGTTTATTAGTTACGGACATTCTACAAAAAAAAAAAAAAAAAAAAAAAAAATTTTTGCCTTCTGCTCCCTCTGACTGTATGGCGGTGTGTCACTGCCTTCTGCTGTTTTGCTGACTGGCTGAATAAATAATTTTTGCCAAATCTAAAAATCGGGACAATTGTCCTTCTCTAAAAAAATTCCGGACGGATGGTCACCTTACCTTAAGGGCATTTGATGTTCCATTTATATTGATTTTGTCATTTTACATCAATGTTTGAGTCCTAAGTGTTTAACGTCTACTCCAGATTGCAAACTATTTTAACCTCCAAAAATTCAAATTCTCATCATCTAATATTAAAGCTGTTCTCTTTATGGCAAACAAAAGGAATATCGGTGTGCCTTCCATCTTCCTTAAAGGTGAATTAATTCCTACTTTTAACATTTTAAGTTTTTTAGGCTTTTTTTCAATATTCAAAAACTCGCATTAGAAAAGAAAACCTTAGAATTTCTGAGAGATTATCTTATGTCACCTTCGAAGGTGACAGTTCTGTACTACAAAAGGTGGCCAGTCTAAATTTGTTCTGAATGACTTATGCATGAATTAGCAATCAAAAGTAGCACTTTAAATATTAAAAAGTGGAAATAAAATGTTAAGGCAACATGATCAATGCGTTCCACAATTGTCCTACCGGCAGTTGCTCATATGGAAATAAATGTGTTCACTCATTACATCCAGAATTTTTAAATTAGTTCCAAATGCTTTCTCAAAATTTCAGATTCCCTTAAAGGCTTCTTCCATTATTAGAAACTAGAGTTCACAGTAACAATTGATCACTTTCTATGATAATTAGAAGAGACTATTGGGATATTTACTCTCCTAAAGCAGCTCATTACCTTTTACATTCAAATTAATCATCTCTGGAATTCTTTCTTATGAGTTAAAAATTTTCTTTTGAGTAAATGAATATAAAGTTTAAATTGTGTTTGTTCTAGTCTGTATACATGGGTCAAAAACAGGCCAAAAATAATAGGAACTATAGCGTGTTGGGACGTTTTCACTACTGAAGTCTATACCTTGTATTTTGCTTTTAACAATATAATTTAATTTCGTCCCCAAATGACTTTCCCTTTTTTCTCAAATTCAAAAATGGCACTAACAGTACTCTTCAACAGTTGAAAATACAAGACTAACTCATCACGTTTCATAACTGATAGAAATAATGGGAAGCATTGCCATGGATGCTGTAACAAAAGAGGATGTCAATTCATAATACTTTCCTTCCTCCCTCACAAAGATTTTTACAATTACAACTTACTCAAACGTACGTTTCTTTTTCGAAAAATGACAGTCAAGCATTTCCAAATAATAATAATAAAAAAAGATTTGCACGTCTTCATAGGAGATAGATATTAGACTGGATTCATTTTCACCTTCTGGTAGGAAACAATCCTAAATGTGAGGCATGCAATAAAGATCTTATACCACATCATATCTTAGAGGAATGTTCAAAAATCGATGCAATGTATTTTGCTATCCTTATTGAAAATACTAATGATCAATTAATTATTATTATTATATATACTCTTAAATCTAATTTCTAAGCCGACTTAATTTTATTCATTATTATTTGAATTAAATTCAATACTTCATGAAATCTAAATAAGTTTCTCTATTGATAGTACGGAGATTTATGATGCAGTTTTATATATATATATATATATATATATATATATATATATATATATATATATATATATATATATATATATATATATATATATATATATATATATATATATATATATATATATATATATATATATATATATATATATATATATATATATATATATATATATATATATATATATATAATATATTTATATTAAAGTTTCTGATTATAATACTAAACCCTTTAAAATATGATCTCATATTACCTGGAACTTCTCTCACTTTTCCATTAATACTTGGTATAGCACCAACTTCAGAGTTAAAAGGTAGTGAAGGGTCTATTGGTGTTCCGAAGTATCCTATGCTTCTTAAAACCAAACCACAATCAATTATTTCAGTTTCATCTGTTGGCACAGCTTTCCCGTCTTCTATTCTGATGAAATTAATAACACAACATTTATTTTCATATATATATATATATATATATATATATATATATATATATATATATATATATATATATATATATATATATATATATATATATATATATATATATATATATATATATATATATATATATATATATATATATATATATATATATATATATATGAAGTCTTGGTTATGACTATGAGAGATGGAAGCCCTAAGGTTAGCTTACTGTAGAAGAGAGTAGAAACTTGAAGAAAGAAGTTGATAAGTTCATCTGTCTGGAAATTTTTTATTCACAGGAATGGAAGATTTGTAGAAGAAATAGAGAGAATTTATAAGGCCAATAATGAATTTAAAAATAAAGAATTTGGTGATAAACACCAAGACACTTAAAATAAAAAGAAAAGATTCATAAACATCTCTGAAAGGTCGAGTGTTGTATGAATATAAAGTTTGGAGTTTAAACAAGGAAGACGAAAGAAGAGTACAGGATAAATGGGGCTCTAGAGAAGATTTCTGAAGGTTTTGTGGAACAAAAGGGTAAAAATTAATCAAAGATGCTCAGATTTGTGGAATAAAATATGAGAGAAGAAGTAAAAGTAACTCACTGGAATTATCGAGAAGACGGTAAAGACATACATGGTGTACTCAAACTTTTCTTATTTTTAAAGAATATGACAATTGGAAAATTAGATAGAATCTTATACACATTGATTCTTCTCTTAAATCTTAAAGAACACATGTCTATAGTGAAGCTCGATGTTGAAAATTGAAGTTAACGAGTAATAGTAACGTAACATCAGCTACTAATCTGGTATAGCAAATATCCTTTTCATTAAATTTCCTAAATAAATTCAACTTAAAAGAAGCGATTTCGGTTAGCATGCAAGTTCTATAAATGAAATGTTGAGAAAGAAAATGTTGAAATAAAATAATACAGACCCCCCCCGACTCCCATCTTGATCTATTTTTAAATAATAGACTATTACTCCATGCGGTTATAAATTTTATTATGTATTTATGTCATATTATATAGAAGGTCAAAATAATAAACTGAAAAACATTTACTTCTGGAGGTTCTGGTTTCAAGTCTACGCAACAAAAATAAAGTTCAAGAAAAGCAGGTAATAGTCACCATTGAATGTTGCATAATTACAAAAAAATTAATTAGTAATTGGTAAAGAAAAGTTTCTAGAATTTTTGAAAATTATATGTATAAGAAATGAAACTTGAAAATGAGGCACTTGATTAAGAAAGTAAATGTTACATGATAAATAATCAAATGAATTTCGATTACTAAAAAAATAAGATAGAGAAGAACTAATACTGCATTACATAACTATAACTTTTATATTATATTTTTTTTGCCAAAGAACTAGTCATAATAAAATGAATTTGAGTATTTCGGTTCATATTTAAATTAAGTTCTAAGTTTGGAAAAACAATTACGAAATATTTTTAATAATAATAATAAATCATATAAATACCCTATAACTTTCACAAACCTATTGATTGTGCATTTGATTCCACTGGACACCTGTGTTATTCTCATTGGGAAGTATTTCGGATGGACTCAACTGGAATCGCAATCCCCAATTACGACATGCTTTATTCCACTTTTCGAGTTGATCTGCAGATGGTTCACAACTCGTTTTGTACAGAAGGTCCCACAACCTTTTCTTCTGTCGTGGAGCATCTATTTCAGAAAAAAATAAGGTATAAAGCATGTTAAAAACATTATGATTATTGGCTAGGCATTAATTTTATATATATATATTTTTTTTTTATTTTTAAAATTTCCCATCTAGCGGGCATTGCTCATTTCGAGAAGAGGAACTTTTCTACCTAGGTTCCCAATGTGGATCAAACCGGCATTCTCAAACACTCTAACCCCGTTATCAATTTATAAAAATAGCAAAATCAAATTTCTTTAAAAAAAAAAAAACCTACTGGATTAAAAGGGAACTTTGAAGCTTTAGGTGGACGCCCATTTAAGGCAAACTCGTAGAACTTTTGCGCAATGATGTGATATTACCAGAGTTAACTGTAATTCATATTAAATGTCTTATCAAATAGGAAATTATGGAGAGGAGGGAGCACAAAGGAATGGTTGCTGATAAGAGTCAGTAACCGGATATCAATCTATATAAGTATATTGGTATACCTTAAGAGTTTCATTAAAGATAATTTATCATTTATTTGGTGAGCTATTTCCTCTCATAGAAAGTAAGCTGAATCTAGTGATGGGACGATTAAGATATTTGACGATAACAATGAAATTGAGAAAGAATATTTTAAAAATATCGATTTTAATAAATTTGACAACTTAGTAATGGGGAATTAAATTGTGTTTTCAAAATTCAAATGTGTAAATACATAAAACTTTACTGTATAGTACAGATATGCATTTATAGACATCAAAATGCTTGTTATATAAACATTTTCAGTGAGTTATTAAATCATGTAGATGACTAAGGAACTCTATACCGGCTACTTTCAGCATAATGGCGCCACTTGCCATACGTCCAACATATCCAAAACGTCAGCCTGTACGAAATTGAGTCCTTTTTTGAAGATCGGGTCATTTCCAAGGGACTTTGGCCACCAAGGTCGCCTGACAACTTGCGGATGTATTCCTATTGGGGCATGCTGAATGGGAAAGTGTATCGCGACAAACCAAGTACTCTCATGTAACTGAAAGAATAACAATTAGCAGGCAATTGAAGCTGTGATTTCCAATATGTTGACGGCAATCTTCCGTAATATGGAAAAAAAAGTTTACAGGCATGTCTTGATGCTAATGGGGATCACTAACACTTGTTGTGATGTTAGCAAGATTTTCCCTCACTAAAAGATTTGTTCGTGGAAATTTTATAAACTTATGACCACTACTTTGATATCTACAAGCGCATGTCAGAAACCGAGAGCGAGTGAAACACCCTGTATAATAGTATCTTCAGACATTGATTTTGAAAATTTTATTATGTGAGAACATGGACAGAAATGCAAAATTCTAGTACTTTAAATTTACAGCTCTTAAATTGTGATGCCGAAACAATCTTTTCTTCAGTTTCAGACTAATTCGATTTCGTCTTGGAGAAGTATATTTGAACCTCATTAAAAACAGCCTTTCACTCTCAACAGAAAAAGGTGTAGCAGAAATATATTTATAAGCCAATATACGTAAGTTAATAGGGAGAAAATTGACGATGACGACTGAGAAAAAATATTCCGATTTTGCCAATGACGATGATTAGTCATCCTATCACTAGTTGAATCTAACGTATGGTCGATGTCACGCCTATATCATTTTTGTTTCGTTGTTGAGTTACTGAAATTAACACTATCCCACAACTGATTTAATTTAAAATTAGACTCTGCTTAAGTCCTAACAATATTATTAAATAATATGTACTAAGAATATTAATGTAAATGTTAAAATAATGAAAATAGAAAGCAAAGAAACAAGGATATATTCACGAACTGATTTAAAAAAAAAAATATCATCTCCTCCAAAGATTCGTACTTCTGCAAAGAGAAAACCTAATATTTTATGACATTCCAATTACTTTAAGAGGTACAGAGTTTAATTCATTTATTGCTCTTACATAAATGTCATATTCCTTTTACTAAGTTTAGATAATGTTAATGTATTTTACCTATTTTGTCACACATTTTTATAATGCATATTTTGTTGAATGTTAATATAAATCAGAGTGATTAATAGGTGTGATCAAGGAAACACTCTTCCTTTTCTTCAGTTTTTTATTACCTTCCGTTCTGTTTATTTCAACCACGTAATTTCTTTCATCATCCATTTTAATAATGAATTTCAACAATTTGTTTGTGATTTCCATTATGTTTTCATTTGAATTATTTGTTATTTTGGTTTACTTTCTTAGGAATTATTATTTTATAATAGTTTTCTCAAAGTACAAAATTAAAATCAATTTATCACCTGAATTTGACCTTACTTTCGATTGAGACTAAACTTTTGAAATTTTGAATGTGATTATTTTTCACCACCTTCAGATTTTACTATACGAAAGAGGGTATAAAGATCGTTTATTTCCTACCTGGAAGACTCATTAAACTTGATTTCAGGTACTACATCATACTTAGTGTTGTCTTTGCATTTTTTTATGTCTTAAATTTATGTCATGTTTCAGCAGTTGTAATACTTTATATATAATGGTTGAATATTTGTTTTTTTATTTATCAAACATTGTTATTATTACAAGGTACTTTTGTTAGTTTGCTTATGCTGTTTGCAGTTCTATTTTAAAATAAAATAATGCAATTAAAGGGTACTATTAACTGATTTTTCATTTGTGTACAGCGTTGTTGAGAGTTGTTTTTTTGTTGAGCATTTAAATTTATTTAAATTTAGTCTCTTCATTTTTTATTACTCAACTGTGAATAACATTAATATAAACTGCAAATACGTTGTGAATATTATGAGTGTTAATTTTTCCTTCTGCTTTACTCTAATATTTTGGAAATAACTATTTTCAAGTTCCTTTGTTCTTCATTTGCTTTGTTCATTACTCATGTTCAGATATAATAAAAATGTCTCATTTATTAACTCTGTTTTTGTAATTTTTTAAATTAAAAAAAATAAAATTGAATTGTGAATATGTCAAATCCTTTAATCTTATTGGAAAGAGTTACACTATTTTTTAAATTAAGTTTTCTAGATTTAATAACGCAATTTCGACAACACCGTAGCAAAGGAAGTAAATGTTCGCAAAATCACAAAGGCTTTTGCAGAACATCTTTAGAATAAAATAAATAACCAAGTAGGTCCAAATGTAGAAGAAGATAATAATAATAATAATAATAATAACCTGGTAAAAGAGAAGATAGATGTTCAAAATCTTCTTTCCTGAAGTCTGGTCTAACATTATTTAAATTAATCATTTCCCTCACTTCTTTGACTGTAAAAGGTGCATCTTGAACCCTTCTTCTTCCCACCATTGTAACGCTCTTAATTCTACTTTTACTAAACTTTTCAAGAACAGGTTCGGGAATGTCTGTTTTTCTGCAATTATATATATATATATATATATATATATATATATATATATATATATATATATATATATATATATATATATATATATATATATATATATATATATATATAAATTAATAAAATTTATTAAATTAAATAAAATAAAATAAAAAAAAAAAAAAAAGAATTAAAAATAAAAATAAAATAAACATTACCATCGCTTTTTAATAATCAAATATTTAAAATATTGTGAAATTTAAAAAGTATACACCAAACTAAAATTTCAAAATCCCTTATAGTTATACATATGTGAATAATAAAAAATAAAGGAGGGAAGGGAAGAGAAGGGGAGGGGAATGTAAGGCAGTTAATGCGATTTCTAATATCAATATGTAACTTAATGGTTCTAAGTATAAAGATTCAAGAATTTGATCTGAATAAACAATTTGATGAGAAAATAACCTCTGAAGAAGCATTGGATACTTAATGTAGTTAAAGTGACCTCTAATAGTTGAATTCTCTTGTTTGGATACTAAAAGACTGTTTTGAAAAGCGATTGAAAACTCTTAACATTAGTTCTAGGCTCGATGGCTTCCCATTTAACATTACATCCAATTCATTGTATCTGTCTATGATATCAGATGCAAAGAAGAAAAATAACTTTTTATTAACCTAAGAATAGTAAATAACAGTGGTCATTGACGGTTAGGGAAAGAAAATTACTCTGCTGGTAAATATTGCAATGTTCCTTGGCTAATAGTGAAGATCAACAGAGAGTTCAAAGTTGTGATGGCTGTATATATTTAGGGGAAACAATTGTTATATGGAGAATAAGATTAAAAACACATAACTATTGGAATACTTGTCTAATTTTTCAAATCATATTTAAAGATTAAGAGCAGGCATTCATCGAGTGTTCGAATGGTGATTTGCCATTTTCCCTAACTCTTAGTCCTGTGCCCTACATCAATTCAGTGAATGAAGAAATATAAAGCTTTCAATATAATCTGACAAAGTTTTGATTTCCAAACTTCCCTAGTCTGTATCCATCCTTTTCACTGGTTTCCATTCCGGACGTCGTTCTATGAAACTTTAAATCTATTAATAGTAGCGTTCCTCAGAATTACAACGTGCTTGAACTTTTCTTCAAAGTTCAATGGTTCTCATCATTCGTGCCTCATTTTCGATCTTACACTGGAAATTAGTACAGAAATATCCAGTGATTACTTCCCTTTGCATCATCACATTGAATTATCAGTTTCGAAAAAGTAAAATTATGTAGCATTAGAGATAACTGCAAGGGTGGCATACAAATAATTTCTTTCATCACTGCCTATGGTTAATGGTCTCAAGTGGTGGGTTTGGTGTAACAAAGAAACTATGCACAATCTAATTTCTTCCTAAAGTCCTAAAATATTAGCAATTTTCATTATAGTTCTCACTTTGCTGAACACCTCACTTCCCCTAGATCTTACCTCTTGTTCTTAATTGAAGTTCAGATTCTTGAGCTCTCCAACAGCAAACCCTACTCTGTACCCTCTTGCCATCATTATCTTAAACTTTTATTCAAACTCATGTTTTACGTGTGCATATACAACGATGTTGTTTGTTCCCGTGTTATTAATCTGAAATATTTCAAATTTTTTAATGTTTCAGCTCTTTTGCAAATCTACAATCAATTTCAACTTTGTGATTTTTGTCTTTACTACTGCCCCCCACCAATGGCTTTTCCCCATTTTCAAGATACAGCTGGTGAGCTCGTCTACTACTCCTCTATTCATAACAAACCTTTAGTAATTAACGCAGCTCACTTCTAGTATCACAGATTGTCATGAAGATGAACTAAAGTTTTCCATCAAAGAAGGAACTGCCGAAGAATATGGTCAGCAACTGTCTTTGGCAATTTAGTGCTGCTAACTGTTCGGACTTCAGACTTTTACTTGTTTGATCATTGCTTTAATCGGAGGGAACTATGAAAGAGTGCGGAATGCAAAACAGATAATTCTGTCTGGTATGGAGGCATAAATTTCAATGTTTTCCATTCAACAAAAACTTATAAACATCGACTTTAACTCTGCTTATTCTTTTGCTATTTGTCACAGGGTGATGCTTTCAAGAATCTATCCTATGCAAGAAGATAAAGGATTGTCAATTTTTTTAAATCTTATCTTGGATCACCAGTATGGCTTCTATATGAAAAGTCAACTGTTTCAATCTTTTTCCCTTTCTCTCCACCTCTTTGGCATTCTGGTGACTTCTTCGCTAAGGCGATACAATTTTCAAAATCTTTCATTGTAGCCTGGCACAAAACTATGAGTTTTAAATTTCCCTCTTTAGTTATTTGATCCTTTTATCTACGTTTCTTTTTGGCTGTTCAACAGTAGCAATTGTAGACAGTCCCTGTTTATCCTTTAAATCTATCAATAGTGGTGCTCCTCAAGATTCTGTTCTATTCCTACTTTTCATATATCTGTTGCTTTGTCAGCTATCCTTTCATTCATTCTGAAAAATATTTTAACAACCGCAAAAAGCTGATACTTGGGCATGGAAATATGATTGCTTTCAATACCTCAAATACTCCATTTTCTTATCAATTCAATACAATCTTCTACCCACCATATTTTTAAACATACAACTCAAACCTTCCCCTGTCTTTAATATCTTTGTATATACTTCCTTATGATGTTAATTGGAAAGATCGCACTTTCAATAAATAACCTTCTAAGATGTTGGGTGCTATGAAATGCTTTCAGAACTTTCTCACACTGGAAACTTGTATTGTAGTGGTATAATTCGTCCTTTTCACTTATCCCGTACTTCTTAAAAGAGTGTAGTCTAGCTAGAGCTTTTTATTTTACCTCTCTAACGCTCGGTGAATCTAATTATATCTGTCGAACTGTTACATCACTCTCTTTATATAAGCACTATTACAATATACACTGTTCTTATGAACTCTTTAATTGCTTATCTCCCACTCTGAAGAGAGCTCATGTGACTTCCTTCCACACAATCTCAAGATTGGTCTTGGTGTAAATGACCACTGATCCCTTTGGTGTTTTAAAATAGAGCAGAAAACATCGTTTCCAATAACTCAAAAACACAATTCCTTCAAACATCTACTGGACTTAACTTTCCACATTAATCTCTTGTTACAATTACAACAAACAGTACTGTAAACTCGTCACATATCTCCTTACAAAGTATTTTCTTTTCTGTCCAGCTCTTTGATCTCAAACTTAACTGATTTGCTAATTTTTTATTGTAGTCTACAGGTAAAGTCTAAAATACAATTTCCTTCTATTTTCCCAGTATATTTCAAATGCTGTGTCCGGAGAATTGTTAGGATTATAAAAAAAGTCTTGTTCCTAATAAATAATTGAAACAATGCACAAAATTCTCATTTGCTCCAGGTGTTTTATTTATACTCAATTCATTCCAAATAGGTTTACGATTCTGAGACACCTTTAGAAGTTTAAATAGATGACATCCACAATCCAATTCAGACTAAGTGAAAAAAGTTATGAGGCACCGACATTTTAACTTGAAAAGTAAAAGCTACACAAGATATATGTTCCAAAATTAACATCAGGGATTTCTGAGATAAATATTTTAGCATTTGACTGTTAAGAAGAAAAAAAAAAAAAAAAAAAAAAAAAACAGAAATAGGAACTGTCCATTACAGTAAAGGGAAAGTACATGAATATCTCCTTACTTCTGTTCAAAAAGATTAGCTTTATGATAAAACTCTAATTATTGTTCAAACTTGCAGTTAAGATAGGGTAAAGAACTGTATAACATTATTTTAGTAGCACTTAAAAAACAAGGAAA
Organism: Armadillidium nasatum; assembly: GCA_009176605.1. NCBI lineage: Eukaryota > Metazoa > Arthropoda > Malacostraca > Isopoda > Armadillidiidae > Armadillidium > Armadillidium nasatum. The sequence goes on along the minus strand of SEYY01000519.1, from coordinate 57,074 downwards.
CTTAACAACCAAATAGTTTTGAACTATAGACAAACATTACTAGTATCATAACTACAGACAAGAAATATTACTTTTACAATTAGCCACTATTTTCCCATACTATTAAGTGAAAAGACTTGAAAACAATGATAAAAGTAACATATTACAAGTATTTATAAAGGTAAACAGAAAACAGTACAGCAGAATGAAAAGACATTGGATTAAATTTTTAGCTTACCATATCTTGGAAGTTAAGAGAAAATAACGTGACTTAAGATAATTAATGAATAAACAAATTACAAAAGAAAAACAGAGACTTTCTTACGAAAACAAAACTCATCAATTCACTTTCAAATCATCCATCGATCGAAGTAAAATTCTAGCAACATCTACAGCAACGTTGCCATTGTCCTATTACAACTGCATCCTCTACATCCAAGTTAACGTTTAGATCAACATCATCAGGAACACCGTTGTACCATCCAACGAATCTTTTTGCTGAAATAACATTTGATAATGACTCTCCAGGGATGTCCAATTCTTTGTCTTCTGATGTTCCGTAGCACTATATATATATATATATATATATATATATATATATATATATATATATATATATATATATATATATATATATATATATATATATATATATATATATATATATATATATATATATATATATATTTAAAAAAATACTTTGCTCTTCAGTTTAATGTACTTGCGAGAGTGAGAGAGTATTGAGTTATATTTTTAAGTACGTTAAATTTTAAAAGTAAAAATTCTAAAAAATATTAACCTATCATGAAAATAAAAAATGTATATCTAATCTTGATATCTATGGATTGTCATAAAAGTTCTTCAGTTTAGATAAATCTCACATTATAATTATTTTAAATTTTTAAATTTTCTTTTGTAAGTTTCGGGAGAAAAGTTAAAAAAAGTTTAGGTATTCTAACTTTTTTTTAAAACTTTGCCACAACCACTCATTGACAGGACCCTTTTCAATTAGGGGGCAGAAATTTAAAATAAATGAAAACCCATTCAAGCCTAACTGAAATCTCTTAGGTGAGCGCAGATAAAGGCCTTAAAAAGAGGAAAATTAAATGCAGCAAGTAAAACAAATTATAAAGTGAGTTCAATAGAACAGATGTGAATGGAAAGGAGAGACAAGCAGGACACTTCTGTGCTACGAAAGCGATGCAACTGTGGGGATATATATATATATATATATATATATATATATATATATATATATATATATATATATATAATATATATATATATATTATTATATTATTTATATTTTTTTTTATTTTTTTTTTTTTTTATCTCCATCACTCAGGGTAGAGCCTATTCGTGGAGTGTGGTTCTTAGCCAGGGAAATTGAGTTATATGTTATTTATGACCAAGATGATAAGTTACACAGATTATTTGGGTCTTGGATAGGGAAACCCTGTTCCGGTACAGACCAATCAAGTTTTATTTTTGACCACCGGTTTCGAATCCATGATGGGCGACCATCTGTAAGAGCAATTTAGAGAGAAAGTGATATTGTATGTGTCGAAAAAGCGTGGAATGTTGCAAGTGTTGGCTATATTTTCAAGCGATATGGTAGTATTAAGATTAGTGTAATAATACGCTTTGCCTACAAACGATAATTTTTTATGTCCGTTCAGATGACGGGATCGGAGGTTCGAACCTCGATTTCTATACTTTGCAAGTACACACGCGAGAGAGAGGGGCGAAACCTCATTCAATTATGCCAGACAAAAACAGAATTTACCCACTGAGATACCGTGAATTCAATAAATAAATAAATATATATATATATATATAATATATATATATATATATAATATATATATATATATATAGAGAGAGAGAGAGAGAGAGAGAGAGAGAGAGAGAGAGAGAGAGAGAGAGAGAGAGAGAGAGAGAGAGAGAGAGAGAGAGAGAGAGAGAGAGAGAGAGAGAGAGAGAGAGAGAGAGAGAGAGAGAGAGAGAGAGAGAGAGAGAGAGAGAGAGAGAGAGAGAGAGAGAGAGAGAGAGAGAGAGAGAGAGAGAGAGAGAGAGAGAGAGAGAGAGAGAGAGAGAGAGAGAGAGAGAGAGAGAGAGAGAGAGAGAGAGAGAGAGAGAGAGAGAGAGAGAGAGAGAGAGAGAGAGAGAGAGAGAGAGAGAGAGAGAGAGAGAGAGAGAGAGAGAGAGAGAGAGAGAGTGTGTGTGTGTGTAGAAACTAGATAAGAGGATCCGTCTTCAGTGTTTACAATACTATAATAAAAACGAAAATCTACTTATGTCCATAGCTAGGAATTTTACTTTTATGAAAAGATTACAGAAAAAAATTTCAAAATAAGTTTAATTATTATAATTGCTATTATTATTGTAGCCGTTTTTCTTTAAATTTATGATGTAAATCGCCTTTTTTTTCACTTTCATATAAAATTGTAATATTTTAATATACTTTTACCATTTAATTAAAAAACAAAAAAATAATTAGTTAGAGCTACGTACCCTATGTATACGTCCCTTATATATATATATATATATATATATATATATATATATATATATATATATATATATATATATATATATATATATATATATATATATATATATATATATATATATATCCTCCGGTGGGCAAAGGCCCAAGGCCTACCAATATCCACCGGAGTTGGGAAGCAATCGGATTCGGGGTCGCTAATGACCGACGTGACCCGATACACCGCGTTTAAAAGTGTGCAAGTCAAAGGAAGTTGGGAAAACAGATAAAGGGAGTGTGTTCCAGACTTTACCAGTAGAGTACATGTAAGATTGAGCATAGCGGTTAAGTCTGGGGTCGGAGAGTTGGACAGAGAAAGGATGAGACTGTGTAGAAAGACGTGTCGCACGAGCCCTTCTCAGTGGAGGAGGTATGCGACGTGAGTTCAGAAGAGCAATGTCCGTTGTAATAGCGATAGTATAGAGAGAGTGACGCAACAATTCGACGGGAAGAAAGAGATTGGAGAGAGTTAGTAAGAGCGGGAGAGTTGATAAGACGAAAAGCCCTAGACTCCACCTTTTCAAGATGAGCTGTATGTGTGGACCCACCCCAGATATGCGAGGCGTACTCCATACAGGGCGAACAACACCCCTATACAGAGCAAGCAACTGGGGTGGCGTAAAAAAACTACGAAGGCGCCACAGAACACCCAACCTCTTAGAAGCTTGTTTAGAGAGAGAAATAATGTGATCTTTCCAAGAAAGATCACGAGAAAAAGAAACACCGAGAATATTGAGAACAGATGAAGGTTTGAGTTGAGTGTTTTCGAAGAAGATCATAGTTGTTCATATATATATATATATATATATATATATATATATATATATATATATATATATATATATATATATATATATATATATATATATATATATATATATATATATATATATATATATGAATAAGACTAAAATAAGAGGGAGAATCCATTTAATTAACCTGATTTACTTCTCATCATATTATCCGTAAACCTAACAACTCAAACTACAAATTTAGTTTTTTTATTATTACTGACAAATCTCAAATATTTTGTCATTTTTCTTTAAAGATACAAATTTTTTTATTTACCTTTCATCTATATTGGTACAACTGAAGAGTATAATAATAATAATAAATGTTATAAAAAAAAGGCAACTAACCATAACAACAGCATGATATGCCTCCTTTAATTGGTTTAAAGTTACATCTTTTCCAATTGTAACATTTCCAATAAATGAAAATCGTTCATTTTTTGATAATTCTGTAAAACCATTGATACAGTTTTTCACTTCTGGATGGTCTGGAGCAACTCCATATCTCACAAGACCAAATGGCACTGGAAGTCGCTCATAAATGTCAACTTGTACATCTGGATGTTTCTAAAAAGAACATAATTAACAGTTTTAAGCTTAAAATTTGTAAAATAATTTGAAGAAACTAAAAATAACTAGAATTTTATTACAATATTTTAGTTTAAATTGATGTACTGATGAATATTAAATCAGAGTTGGGGAGTTCATGAAATTTGTTTCAGCTCTGGCTCCAGAGCCATTGATTTGAGTGGCTCCAGGTCCACCTTCAGTTTAAAGATTTTCCTAATTCTTATACAGTTGTATTACCGCCACCAAGGAACATCAGCCCAAATAAAGTTTAGCGGCAATGGGGCTCAAAACCTCATTCTTATATAAGAGTTTTGAGCTGGGTACAACTTTGAGCGCACAATGCAAAGTCAAAAAAAAAAATTTTTTTTTTTTAGTCAATACAACCAAATTTATATATTAATTGTTATATAAATGTACTCTTCATCAAAAGAAATAAATAAAAATTTCAAAATTTTATTCAAAATAAATTTGCTTTATGAAACAGTATGGCTTCAATTAGATCAACTTTCATTGAGGTTCGTAAGTCTGACCGAATTATTCAAAGGGCCGAAAATAGGCGTTCCACAATAACTTGTGTTGTTGGCTTTGAAGTTACTGTATAAGCAACAATCTGAATTATTTTTGGGTAATGTAGAATCACCTTTAAGGCATTTAGCTTTGATGATCTATCTATTTTCTCCATAACAGACAAAGCATGAAATATATCAAGTTTAAATTTAGCTACAGGAGATCCTAATTTACTATCTATTTTTCCGTCAATCTAACTTCGTTTGGCTTTCAGATCAAGGAACTCTTCAATAGTTGCTTCATCCTCAAAATTTAAAGAGGATGATGAAGTTGAGGGTTGGTTTACATTAAGTTCATTAACTACATTAAGCATTTGGCATTTTTCACTTATTTCTTTTTGAGTTGCTGGTTGTTTTGAAGGTATTGCTCCATTCGAATTGCTTATATTAATCAATGCTATCTTTCCTTTACTGAGCTGTACATCATTCAGCATAATCTGGAACATAGGATCAATATAGATTGCAGCAAGTAATGCTTCATTATTAAGGAGAACTTTCTCTCTTTTTTTCCATTGACTCTTTAATTGCATCTGAAATTGTTCCACCTATTTGAGAAAATGTCAGGATAAATTTTTGCCACTCTTTATAAAAGAAGCCAGAGGTTAACTTCAGCTGCTTGTAATCTTTTAATCACAAAGAATGAATGATAAAGGATTGATTTAAGTCGTTCTACTTCACTCCACTGAAAATCATTAATTGTTATGTCTGGATGTGCCATGTCAATTAATGTGTTCTTTAGTTCTAAGAGGTGCTTAATCATTAGGTAAGTACTGCCCTACCTAGTTGCTTGGTATGCTGTAAGATAGCAACTTTTCCTCCTTTACATTTTAATATAGCTTCAACTTTTGGTGTTTGTGCAGTCACAGCAATTTATGTACATTAGCTATAAGAGTATGGACATGATGTCCTTTCAAACCCTCTCTGATAGAGAGTTGTAACGTATGTTCAGCACATCGCATGTGTTCTATTTTTACAGCAGTGAAAGCAGATTCCACATCTTCATTTAATTCTGTTTCTAAACCACCTTAACAATTTTCTGGGTCAGTGATACAAATTTCGGATTCACAATCTAAATTTGTAATATCTATTTCAGAGAGGTCTACATTAAGTTTATCTATTGCACCTATCATGTTGAATGCATTATCCGTTTCAACTGCTAAAACTTGCTCTTTAGTAAGTTCAGACTCTTTGAAAACTTCCTCAACTAGATTTCTTAGAAATTCTGATGTATGTTGTGCTTGCGCTTCTCAAACGGCTAAAGTATGTTATTATTTTAATTAAGTTAGTTAATTGGACATTTATTGCAAAATAATTTATTTAAAATGTATCTATTTTTTGAAAAAAAAAATTCCTACAGCACTTTTTTCTGCCTTTAAAGCTTCACTTATCACCATTTTTCTGATATCATGCCTTTCCATAAAAACGCCTAACTTCTTGGTTAATTCTACAATTAATCCATCAAATGCTGGAGAGAAGAAGAATTTTAAGAGTACTCCTTTATTTACAACCATTTAGATAATATGTGTTTTTTAAATTTTTCAGCTGTCATTGATATCATCACCTTTTGACTTGTTACAAATCTTGAAATAGGAGGTTGTATACATGAAGTGCTTTGGGTAAATGGTGTAACCTTACTTTGGTTTTTTCTTCTACTAATTTTAAAGATTTCAGGATGTTGCCTTTGCAAATGGCTTTTTAAATTAGATGTCTTAGCTCTTATTTTCAGTTCACAGATAACTTAATCTTTGCAACTTGGCAAAGCAAAATATTTTTTTAATACTTTCATTATACTTTATAAAGAATTCATAATTTTTTAATGTAAAAGGAGCAGGAGTTAATGCTGGAGGTAGTATAAGATGCAGCTTAGTAATTGTAATATGATGGAGTCAAAGCAATAGTTAAATATATTGGCTCTACAGCTCTACTTCTCAATGTAGAATTAAGAATACAGAATAAAGATAAAACTTTTTTGAGGAACAGAATGAATGTTATAATGAAAAACATAAAATTCATATTTGTCATGAACTTTATAAAGATCTTACAGAGTATGTAAGGAATAAGAAGGATTGAAGAGAGATTAAAATTTAAAACGCTATACTAGAAAAAAGAAAATATATAAATTTTTATATATATATATATATATATATATATATATATATATATATATATATATATTATATATATATATATATATATATATATATATATATATATATATATTAACCTTTAGAATATGCTGAGCTGTGTAAAAACCAGCTGGACCACTTCCAACAATACATACTTGTGCATATGCCCGAGAACTGGAATAAGTTGCATATGTTTTAATAAATTTTTTGTAAAACTGGCTTATCATTTCATTTCAAATTTAGTTACCTGCAAGGAATATTAGAAATTTTGGTAATAGTCGAGTTCAAGGGAGCATATTTTTTTCCTTAATATAAACTACAAAAATGAAATGATCTGAAATCAATTTTCAATAAATTGGGGCCTGGAAAAAACGATTTTGTACACTGAAAACACTAAAAAAAAAAAAAAAAAACATGAAATATATTAATGTATGAGTATGATTATCTAACAGCACATAGTATGACTTCAATGTCATTTCATTTACCAAAAGAAATTGATTTCAGATCATTTCGTTTTCTTAGTTTCGTATATCAAGAAAAAAAAAATGCTCCCTTGAATCTGACTTTTGCTGAAATTTCTCCCAAACTTACCATCAGCAACATTAAGGTTAATTGTAGTTAATGGCTATTTATATATATATATATATATATTTATATATATATATATATATATATATATATATATATATATATATATATATATATATATATATATATATATATATATATATATATATATATATATAAATATTGAATCTTGTAATGCATTGCATTAAAAATTTAAATGGTTTGAATGAAATAATTTATCTTTTTTAATTCTAAACCATTGGCATCTAAATTTCAAATATATATGTTACATCCAGTAGGTAAAGATTTAATGGTAAAGTTTTAGTGTTACTGAGCATTTTTTTTTTCTGATTTAGCAGAACTACAAAGAAGAAATGGTTTTTTATTTGAATAGAAAAATAGAGATAGTTAGAAGCCACACAGGCCTATCAAGACTATCCCAGTCAAAACAAATACCGTAATTAAAGGTAATTCTAATACATTCAAAAAGATTAGGTCTATCTTATCCCTAGTTATCAGTTCATTCATGCAAAGTGAGATAAAAATGAACTAATCCCCTACATATATTTAGTAAACCTAACTAATGACATTATACAACTAATTACACATGCAACGAGCCAACATCCACTACAATACTGCCAGTTCGGCTTAGTCACAAGCAAGTACTGATGGGCCAGATATAGAAATTTTTTACTTTGTAAAATATTTTATATTTTATTTTAATTTTATAAATTGACATTTTTAAACCTCGCTTATTGGAGAGATAAAGAAAAAAATTATCAAAGTATATCTGAAGATACCGTTAAGCCTTCTGTATGCTTCTTTCTTCAATTGGATGAAGAGGGATCCTTCTATGGAGGACATTTTCTTACAGGGTATCGAAGAGATGAGCACTAATTTTAATTCTTGAAATATTCACTTTAGATACTTTAATGTTTGTTGTTAAGAAAAACTCTCTTAATAATCTAAAAAAATTTCCAATTTAGCATTTTTTTAATTGGTTCTTGTATTTTCTCATTTTGCGTCTGGCTAGACTGATGCTAGGCATACTTTAAAGGCTCATTTTTTAGATTGAATTTTATTATAAGTTTGTGACTGGATCTTTAAAGTTTTTAATTTCATTAAAAATTAAGTAATTTTAAATAACATTTTCTTCCTTACAGATGTGCCTTTTGAACTGATGTCCCTGTCCAGTTTGTATCATCACATGTCTTCTAATTCCTTCATCATCACGAAGGATATAAACAATTCTAGCCAACTTCCAAAAACATTTTGCAAGCTTACTTGATTCATTAAGTAAACACAAATCCCCAATTTTAGGAGTTTTAGTAATTAATTTGTGCTGCTTTTTCTCTCTTTCTCTTAAACCTAAAAGGTATTCTTCTCTCCATTTATTTTTTGTCACATTTAATTGGTGGAATAGGGTTTTTAAAAATTTTTAATTGATTTTTGATCTTTAGGGTTAAAATCAGGATCAACATTTTCTCCTACATCAATAGAAGAAACTTGAACTTCAGTGGTTAAATAGTTATATTTTACAACATCTTGACCAAATATTAATTTAAAATGTGTAATTACATCGTAAGAAGGATCTTCTTTTGAGCTAACAAGTTAATGGGCAGATATTAATTGCATGCATTATTTCTTTCCCAATTGTAGGGAAATTACAGAATTGATCTACCCTTAAGGGAGGTATACAATGATCTTTTAATTCTAAACCATTCTTTCTGCTACTCCCAGAGTTCTAGGAGAATAGCTAGCAGTGAACTGCCAAGTTATACCATTTTCCTGCAAATAATTATGGACCTTAAAATTAGGAAACTAATTACTAATTACTAGTCTTTTTAAAAGTATCAAAAATTATTTTCTTTGGTTAAGAATATTAAGAATAAGTAAGAAAAAGATGATATAGTTTTTAAAATGTCTCTGATGATAGATCATAAACTATATGAAGCCTAGTAAACCTTGTATTATAGGAAGTAAACAATAATTTATAGGCTTTAAGAGAGCAAACCTTATTCTTTAAACATTAATTCTGCTTCAGAAGAATTAGAAGCCCATTCAAAAAGATTAACATTAGAACATTGGAAAAGAGAGACAGTTAGAAGCCACACAGGCCTATTGAGATTTTCCTAGTCAAAACAGATAATAATACTGGCACTAATACTAGGTCTATCCTAGATTATTAATATCCCTAGTTATCAGTTCATTCATGCAAAGATAAAAATAAAACTAAGCCCCTACATATATTTAGTACTAACTATTGATGTTATATAACTAATTACACATGCAAAAAAAAAAAAAAAAAAAAAAAAACTGGCAGTTAGGCTTAATCACAAGCTGGTCTAAAAATTCATATATACCCGCCAATTTGGCTTAGTCAAGTTATGCTATATGATACCCAAACCATGTATATATCTATCCAGCCCCCTCTTAAATGCTGCAAGAGAATCACAGTCAACAACCTACTATTGCAAGCCATTCCAAAAATTAAAAACACTATTACTTAAAGTATCTTCTTAGATTGAGATGGCATGACTTCTTTATAATTTTCTAATCATGTCCTCTAATTTCTCTTCCATAGTCCACTATAAGGTATTTTTCAATCTCTGTATTACTGTCAAATGCAAATATTTTGTAAACTTGTATCATATCCCCTCTGAGAAACTCCTTTCAACAGAGAACATTCCCAGCTCTTTCAACCTCTCCTCATAGCGCTTACTCTAAAAGCCAGAAAACATCCTTGTTGCTTGACATTGTACTCTCTCCAGCATATCTATGTCTTTTCTTAAATGTGGAGCCCAAACTTGTGCACAATACTCTAATACTGGCCTAAAATAGATATTATATAGCTTGCTATAAGCTCTTTGCTCTTGACCTAGCTAGATGAGGCTACAAAAATGAACAGTTGTCATAAATCATTTAGAGCTTTATCAGGGGTTGTGCATCTAGGTTTTGACATTCCTTTGTGATATTTTTGACTTTGCATGTTAGCCACGGTACTATGTGTTAGCTTAGATGTTTCTTTATAATTTAGCTAATAAACTGCATGCTACACATACTGTATAATAAATAATATGATTAAATTTATCCCTTGTATAAGGAAAATGATACAAGCCATTTATGGGGATACCGTTGCTAGGGATGCCGAAAGAGTTTCGATATTTATCGATATAAATATTATCGAAAAAATATCGATGATATTTTCAACACCGATATATCGATATTTTATCCTCAGTATCGAACCAACGATATTTTTTTTTCACTTCTGGAAATTTTAAGAAGTTTTCTGCTCCTTTATTAAATAATATTTAAGCAAAATTTGTGATATTTTTCATGTGCATATATATATAGGCTTAGGTGGAGATTGTTTCTGAGTTTCGATATTTTTTATATCGATATTTTTTTATGTCAATATTTAAATTTAATCGATATTTTCCTGCCTATAATTAGCCCTAGGCTACTATGTCGTGCAAACGTTCTTGTGTACGTTAGGTCTCTTTTACGGCAAATTCTTGTGTAGGTTAGGCCTCTTTTTACGGCAATTCGGTAGTTAAGGTTATGATAAGTCAAATTAGGTTCTGCTAGAAAAGTAAGTATAATAATTGTGTTATGTCTAGTAATAGTACCTCGTGGCAACTATCTTGTTTACGATATGCTTCTCCATATTTTCGATTTTCAATATTTTTTAACAATCGAAAACTCAGAAACAATTCTATATATATATATATATATATATATATATATTATTATATATATATATATATATATATATAATTATATATATATATATATATATATATATATATATATATATATATATTATATTATATATATATATATATATATATATATATATATATATATATATATATATATATATTATATATATATATATATAATATATATATA
>SEYY01000519.1:42500-45915 GCA_009176605.1 Armadillidium nasatum | reverse complement strand
TTCACATTTAAAATTTTATGTCCGAATTGTTGGTGGTGCACACAAAGATCTCGGTCTCTTTGTATCCTGTATGATTTCTTCCAGCGTTGGTATTCCTTCTTACGCTTGCGCTTCTGCCACGTCTCGTAGATTCCCCGTGATATCTTGGGTTTTCCCTTTCATAGCGATCGCTATATAATTTTTCTGCTATGAAATTCACGTTACTTGAAAGATCCTTAATTTGTTTTAAAATCTCAGAATGACTCTTTATTAATTCTCTTAAACAGTCACTTTCTTTCTCTCCTTCTCGTTGATTAGATTTGGCAGTCTCGCGCATCGTACCTCCTCTCAAGGAGAAGGCTTGCCCCCATCCTTTGTTTCCGTGGGGGAATGGGTTTTGCGTCCCTTCGAGAGTTGAAAACATTCGAAACATATTGTCGGCGATTCTCACAATTTCTTCAATTGAGGCACTCTCTACCATAGTTTGCAACGAAATTTGAATGGGAATTGGCATTTCTGTTAAGAATAGTTCTCTCAGGAATTTAGCGTCGTTGTTCACAAGCAATGAATAGTTTGAATTTCCTAATGCATTTTTAACTCTTTCTAAATATTCAGAGGGTCTTTCGTCTTGTTTTAACCCATGTTTAAAAACTGACCTTACACTCTCTCGAGACAAGGCGCAAATGTAGCTTCTATGTCCTGTAGCAATTCCTGTAACAGTTGCTGCTCAAGGGGAATGTTAGTTTAGCAATTAGAGTTGTGGGTAATATTGTAGATAATAATTTAACTTTCTCTTTAGGGTCGTTCACGGAATATAATTTAAATATATTGTTTATTGTATTTATCCAGTTGATGGCATCTGATTCATCAAATCGCGGTAAGTCGCTCGCATATAACGGTCGTTGCTGTGTGATCTGCCTTCGTGGGGGTGTAATGGGGGAGTTGGGGGATTCTCTTCTGTTTCTGTGTCTTGACGTTGTAGCTTGGGGGGGAGAATTCTCCTCCCTCTCTCTAAAAGAATCATTGTCGGTTGGCGTTGGTGATGAAAGTTCCTCTCTGTTGGTTGCGTCTGAGTTCTTGGGTAGATTTTTCTTCTCCTTTCCCCTAGTGGACCTTGCTTTTGGGGGGTTTTTCTAATGCGTCGCATTTTGTAACTGCCTTCTCTTGACCTTCACTGATATTCCAATTCTCTCTATTTCCTGAAGTGTCTTTTTGTTTAATCTCCACTTTCTTTTTGCTTCTCTTTTGCTTAAAAATCACTGTCAACTTAATTGCAATGTTGAAATATAGCAACACGTCACTTAATTGGGGTCACCAAAATTTGCAATGCCTTGCAATTGCACGGTATATTAAGAAGTATAGGGTTAAAGATAGCTTTGTTCACTTATTATGTTTATTTCTTAAGCCTAATAGTACAGCATTATCAAATTTTCATCACCTTATTCAATATTCTATTTATTCTACACCGGGACTTAGGCAAGGTTAATAATCATAAACTGTACAGCTTATAGCGGTTTCACTACCTAAGTATTGAATTTTAAGCACTGCAAACCCACTTCTTTCCCTTATATTAAGCCTTATTTTCTTTCTTTTAGAGCGATGCTCTGAATACATGTTTCTAGGCACGCAGATATGGCCTTACTAACGCTCTCTTCTGCCTTCCTCCTTTGGCTCTCAATCCTTTCAAATGGGCCAATCACGCTCGGCTTTAATATCACCTGATATAAGTTTGAGGGTCGTGTATCATTTCAATACATTTATATATATATATATATATATAATATATATATATATATATATATATATATATATATATATATATATATATATATATATATATATATATATATTATATATATATATATATATTAACTTGTTAATAGTATTATCTTAAAATTATCTTAATTTTAAATCACATTAAATAAAACTGATTATTTTCTGAAACAAGATAGGAAATTTTGATTTTACAAAAAGTAGATAATACTCCAGATATTCAAAAAGCATAGGACGTACTGGAGGGGTAAGATATTTCTCTGATCTTAAATATTTTTTTTTTCATAATAAAACTATTATTCGAATTATTTAAAATATTGGTTTAAAATCTTCATTGATATTACGAGGAAAATCTTAAAGAAGATTTTGTCAAACGATTTTTATTTTTTTTATTATTTCTTATTATTATTATTATTATTATTATTATTATTATTATTATTATTATTATTATTATTATTATTATTATTATTATTATTATTGTTATTATTATTATTTAGATCAACATGATTATAGTCAAAACCCTTATTATTTATATAAACCTAGCGTTTGCCGATCTCTCTCTCTCTCTCTCTCTCTCTCTCTCTCTCTCTCTCTCTCTCTCTCTCTCTCTCTCTCTCTCTCTCTCTCTCTCTCTCTCTCTCTCTCTCTCTGACTTTTAACCAATATTAGAATTTTAATTTTATTACATTATTGTCATTATTTTCATTTATTAATTTTAATTTTTTGGTGTTAGATTTTTTAGTCCTACTATAATTGATTCGCAATTCAGTTTGTATTTTACTGTTATATTATTATTATTTATTATTGTAGGATTATTTTGAGTCTTATCTGATTCATTTATTATTGAATGTTTTTATTTAATTTTTTTTTTGTATTCCTATATTTATTATTATCATAATCATTAATTTCATTTGTGTTTTCCATATAATTAATGCTGTTCATAATTTCAGGTTCCCATCACAGAGTTGTATTAAACATATATATATATATATATATATATATATATTATATATATTATATATTATATATTAATATATATAATTATATATATAATATATATATATATAATAAGATGTTATCTTATTTTACCTAAAAAGAAGTGTTTATATATATATATATATATATATATATATATATATATATATATATATATATATATATATATATATATATATATATATATATATATATATATATATATATATATATATATATATATATATATATACCAATCTCCGTAGCGCAAAATCCTTTACACTAGATAAAGCAAAATACTTTCCAAGTAAATCTCGGAGGGCCACCTCATACAAGGGTATCTATGAGTGGAACAGTATCCCTATAAACTATCAGCAATTACCCACTCTAGGATCTTTTAGAAAGCCATTAAAAAATTATTTATTATTGAAATACCAAAAAAAAGTTACAATTAATTGTGGTAATGATGATGATGGTAATAATTGTTATAATTACTATCGTAATCATTATTATTGTTTCGTTTCATTATTTTAATTTATTATTATTATTGTTGTTGGTATATTATTATTATTATTATTATTATTATTATTATTATTATTATTATTGGTATTATTATTGTCATTATTATTATTATTATTATTATTATTATTATTATTATTATTATTATATCATTATTATTATTATTATT
>SEYY01000519.1:5000-30000 GCA_009176605.1 Armadillidium nasatum | reverse complement strand
TAATAATAATAATAATAATAATAATAATAATAATAATAATAATAATAATAATATTAATAATAATAATAATAATAATAATAAATAATAATAATAATAATAATAATAATAATAATAATAATAATAATAATAATAATAATAATAATAATAATAATAATAATAATAATAATAATAATAATAATAATAATAATAATAATAATAATAATAATAATAATACGAAGGATAGTAAGTACATTAACGCAAAAAGAATAATAGTTTTGAGAAGGATACGCCTTTTAGGATTCTGTGGCTAACCACAGTAATTTGGGTTAAGAAAATACTCCACACCTAAAAAGTGGTAAGGACAGAAATTTAATCAGTTCTTCTGGCTCAGAATTCTGATAATAATAATAATATTATTATTTATAATAAAAACAATAATAATAATAATAATAATAATAATAATAATTATAAAATTAATAATAATAATAATAATAATAATAATAATAATAATAATAATAATAATATTGATAATAATAATAATAATAATAATAATAATAATAATAATAATAATAATAATAATAATAATAATAATAATAATAATAATAATAATAATAATAATAATAATAATAATAATAATAATAATAATAATAATAATAATAATAATTATAATAATGTTGAAAATTATAATAAAAATAATGATAATAATGATTTAATTCCAATAATGTATTTAATAAACCTGAGGAACGAAGGCCAATCGGAAAGTGATTCAAAGTCTAATATTCATGTTTCATAATCAAAGAATCCTGAATCGTAGTTAGATTCATAAGTTAGAATTAAATAATCTTGATTCGAAATCGAAGTCTCATGATTCAAATGAAAGATTCTTGATTCAAAGAAGGAAACATTATGATTCAATGTCAGAATTTTAGGATTCAAAAGTCGATAATTGTGATTATAAGTAAAAAATTCGTGATTGAAAAAGTCAAAGATTAATAGCTCAAACTCACAGATTTTATGATTCGAAGAATAAGATTCAAGAATTAATTGTATAATAGGCAGTAATAATAATAATAATAATAATAATAATAATAATAGTAATAATAATAATAATAAAATTCCTACAATGTATTTTATAAAACTGAGGAATGAAATTATTAATGGTTTTTAAAGTCAAAATATTCTCCTCTGAAAGAAGACATAAGAATGAAAAGCGAAATGGATCGAATCATTGAGCACAATAGAGAAGAGAGATGTTTTACGCACTTTCGCATCTTATATCTCTTCACTGGAGAAATTTGATGGTTTTGTACGATGGTTCAACTCTTTCTATATGTTCTTCTACTTTACATTTGTCTAGCATTAATGTATGATACACCTTTCCTTCTTCTATTTTCTACACCTCCTATGACATTCATTTCCGTAGATTTTTTTCAGACATTTTGATTTTGATTTTTTTCACCATTTTTTTCTTGGTCACATGGTTTCCATATGGGTACATGCGTGCACATACACATGCACACAAAAACATACATATTGCAAAAAAGGAGCTGGAGTATTCTTTTCTCTGCTTTTCTCAGCTATCGAACCTTTATTATCTAAATTAATTCCGCAATAATGAAGAAAGTAGTGGTATTACCCTACGCAGAATACGTGAAAATGAAAAATGTATCTGAACACCAACAATATCAAGAGCAACTACACAACAACAACCTTATAGTTTGTACGATAATAAAGCTAAAAAATTAAACAATTATGAAAAGGAATTGTCTCGTATATTAAACTCGAATATTCATATTTATGAAAAAGAATTTTGTATCAAGATGCAATACAGTCATTAGTGGACTTAAAAGAATTAAAAGAATTGCAGCATCAATCTTTATCAAGTAAGTCTACAGAGAAAACAGTTCCAATGACAACATCTAATGAGCAAGAAAAAAAAGGATTTCAACATATTTTAGAACAGTGTCTACCTAACAGATCTAGAAATATGGAATTGCCTTATGCAATATTTATATATATAATAGTTAATGAATTTATATTTATATTATATATATATATATATATATATATATATATATATATATATATATATATATATATATATATATATATATATATATATATATATATATATATATATATACCTTTTTTACCTCGTCTTCAAGTTAAAAGATCAAATTTCATGGGATGATTCAGGATAGATTATTATAGATGGAGAATCAGTTTCAGGATTAGAAATTATAGATGTCATATCGGATCTCACAAAAGAGTGGAAGAGACCACCAATAACAGGATGACACAAGTTAAACAAGAACTTCAAGTTATTAATTTCCCAAAAAGCCTAATACAAAATAAACAAAGATTATTTGATTCCACATAGCCCCAGGCCTGAAATAACTCTTCCAGGTACCTCTTTTGCCTCAGTCCGGTCAAAAAGGAAAAATGTAAATACTCCATATCCTCAGGTTGAAAGATTAAGATGAAGAGCAAGCATACTTCGTTACAATAAGAACCTGATTTTTCATGCATCCTGCAAAAATGTTTATTTTTTCCATTCTATGTGTGATTTTAAATAACGATATTATGTGAACAATTTATTTTTATTTCCTTTATAAGTATCCTTGGTTGGAAGCAGTTTATATATCATTTTTCATCATGAATTCAAAGGAAGAGATAGATATATTTTATTATGACGTAAGTTATCCTCATAGTTATGATGAATTTTCTAGGTTTGCGTCACAGTTTCCTCATGTAAATAAAAAAGACTTGAAAGAATATTTATCTGGTGAAGCGTTCGCGTTACATAAATATACACGTAAAAAATTAAAGAGCTGTAAAACTGAAGTTTATGATACTGATCATACATGGCAGCTGGATTTAACAGATATGGTTAAGTATATTTCGCATAATATTGGATTTCATTATATATTATTCGTCATTGATAATGTATTTATATTTAGATGTATTTCGTAGATGTATTTACCTCCCTGAATCATCTTTAGACGAATCAATAAGGCTTAATTCAGTAACCGAGTCTTCTCTACATAATTTAATGAGATACATATCTACTACTAAAGAATAATTAGAACAAGATGTTGCAAAAATAGAGGTTGCAAACTCTATTCAGTTAGTGTGTTGTTATAATTGTTAGAGAATCCAAGTATGGCTTACATATACTCAGATATTGTCGAGCATCAGTATGTTGGAAACACAAAAGCACCTGTACTAAGAGTTGTTCATATTTCTCGTGAACAGAAGGTCCTAACATTTCCCAGTGTACACAGTTTACCGTTGAGTAAGTCTTATTTGAACTTGGTTCGTATTTACATAATAGACATCGATGGTAATCCTTATCCATTCACTAACTGTACAGCATTGTGTAAAGTGCATATCTGAAAGAAGCTCCGATAATAATAATAATTAGAAATAAATAATATCGGAAAGGGAAAGAGTTTTTGGGGAATTAGAATGCAGAGAGGGTATGGCCTCGGAGGTTTTTTCGCAAAATTAATGAGAGGTGCGTGGCCTATATTTAAATCCAGTGGAAAATATCTCGCTCTAAAGGTTGCAAAGACAGGAGTAAACACACTACGCGAAATTGTAGGAGGTGCTAACCCACGTAAAGCCTTAAAATGTCGTATTGCTCATGCATCTGATGAAATGTTAGATGATGTTAAACGAAAAATAAGTCGAAAGATGACTGGAACTGGTGTATTAAGTGCTGCTAATGCTACGACTGATGCACCAAAACCTGCATTTCAGTTATTAGATGATTATTTATATATAATAAAAATAAAATTAACTCCAGAGAAACATTTAGAGGTTGAGAAATCTCTTATTGAATCTACCGCAAAATATCCTGTAAGAAGAATTGAAACTAAAATTTTTAATTTCATACAAGGGTTTTCAAATATTAACTTTTCGAATATAGTTAATGGTAGTCTTCCACAGAAAGTAATTATTAGAATTGTGGAGCATGATGCATACTCAGGAAGTTATAAAAAAACCTCCATTCAGGTTTACACATTTTTGACATAGGGCCATCAGTTGTAAACAGTCAACCATACGGACAAAGTTATAAGATGTTATACAATGGATTGCATTCATTATGTTAACGACCTTTTTACGGTTTAATTTCGAATACTGCAACTTGTGGTGATAACTGGACAGGTATTGATTTAAATTCATATGTTGAAAATAGTAACTTGTATGCTTATGATCTTACACCCGATTCTTATCATCCCAACATTGTAAGAAAGAGGACATTGGAAATAAGTTTAACTTTTGAAAAAGCATTGACCTCTCCTATTTCGATATTGGTATATGGAACATCCTTAGCTTATCGAGATTGACCGTGTAAGAAATATAATTTTGAATTAAAGATGAATGAAGATGAAATCTTAAACGTTTTTTAAAAATGGAAAAAGATTTTTAGGTGTGTTTACCTGTGATGAACTCGTCTCAGTGAAATTGGAAATAGATTCAGGGCTTATCTTTAATACATCTCCTTTACAGAAAAAAACAAATAATTTATATAATTATTATTAATTTGAAAGTATTTCAACTTCAAATTTTTTTTGAGAAGAAACAATAGAAGGATTTGATACTAAATTATTTTTTTTCTTTACTTAAAAAAGATGTACAAAAAAAACTTTATGAAAAAATAGGAACTTTATACATTGTTAAAGGTAAAAAAAAAAAAAAAAAAAAAAAAAAAAAAAAAACGAAACAAAAATAGATAGGGGCAATATTGGGGAGTAGTATTCTTCTACTTCTACTGCTGAGATTTCTTCCTTTTCTGTGTATTCTACAATCTAAAATGGTTGAGCCAGTCTGAAAGACATATTATAGACTAGTTTTTTGCCTTGACTCATAAAATAAATCTTGATTTAATAATCCAATTTTAAAATATATTATTAATTAAATTCTAGAAAAAATATATAATTTGGGTTCACCTTCTCTTTTACTCATATATTACAAACATAATATAAAAGGGTAAATTCTTCTAGTTCCATCAGCTAAAAACTAGGTTAATTTTTACTCACCCTTTTGATGTGAGCATTGTAGATCCAATTTTTTTTTGCTGTTGGTGTTCTTCTTTGTATTTGGTTTTGGCTCTGGTTCTATGTTTTTTTCAAGAGGCTTTGTGCTCAAAAATAAAATAAATAAAAAAATTAGAAAAAAAGCATAAAATACTTTTTATTTTTCAGTGGCCACTATTGTTTATCTTTTAGATTAATATAAAAATGCCAAATTATGGCAGAGCAAAAGACATGGGGGTCTTTGCTCCATAGATATAATATGTGGTCTGCTAGAAAGTCCAAAAAAATTTTGTGCAGAAACAAAAACCATACCTTGTATTTTTTGCTTGGTCAAGCAGTTAATTTTTTTGGGGGAGTGGTTGGAAAACATAGTCCAAAAATATATTTTGAGTAATGAAAAAGGGACAAGGTAACCAAAAAGGTTTTAGCTACATTTTTTAATTTTTAATTCAAATATATATTTGATTTTAAATTAGATTTATAAATCAAATTTTATTTTAAAAAAATATTAGTGTAATTACAATGGCCAATAAAAAATAAAAAATAAAAATATATATTTATATGAATATATATTTTTAATATGGAAAAAAAGAAAAAAAAATTTTTTTTTTAACTTTCTCTTTTTTATATATAAATCGCCTCGAATTGCTAGCAATGGACATTGGATCTCCGTTTATAAAAATAAAAATAATGATATTTATTTTATGGATTCGTTAAATTTGGAATCCATGTTAAGTCATCATTATGTAACTTGCTTTTTCAAATATTATAATATTCATCATCTAAAGACATTGTGTTTTCCTGTACAACCGCCTAACTCTAGCTTGTGCGGATTATTTTGTATTTATTTTATAAAATGTTTTTTTTTTTTTTAAATGTATCTTTTAAAAAGATTATAAATATATTTAATATACAAATTTCTATGTGAATGATCATATTGTTGGTAATTACGTAATAAATGAAATAATGTAAAAGACTTGTTTACATTTCCTCTTTGAATTCTTGATATTTCATGTTTTATTTACGCTGAACGTAGATGTTTGTACGTATACACAAGAATGAGCATGTGTGTGTGTGCATGCCAGTAACATGCATGTTTAAGTATTGTACTACGTGAAGGTACAAAATATTCTTATAAATTTTAAAAATAATAAAAATAATAAAAATAAAGAAGAAAAAATATAGAAAAAATGCTGAGATGTTTGCTTAAGTTAAATAAAAAGTATCAAGTCAGGACTTGATTGGTAATAAATAAATGAAAGGTATGAAGTCAAAATTTTTTACATTCGTATTCCTCTAAAAATAAATTATCTCTAAAAAATAAAATGTCACGTGAGGATAACGTCATGAATGTTTATGTATTTTAATCTCAACTCCTTCGGGTTCAAAGTCACGTGATACTTATGACATCACAAAGGAAAAATATGCGTTTGTGTATGTGTATGTGTATGTACACACATGTACCCATATGGAAACCATGTGACCACGAAAAAAATGATGGAAAAAATCAAAATCAAAATGGCTGATGAAAATCTACGGAAATGAAAACTACGTGTTAGGAAAATTCAAAATGGCAGATATAAATCTAAGATGGCGGAAACCATGTGGTCAAAATAGGAGACAGCACTGACGTGGTCAAGATAAAATCTGAGGAAATAAAAACAACGTGATCACAAGAAATCCGATATGGCGGACGAATGACCTCATAGTCTAATTATAGCTCTTGTCATGACGTCACAGGGTAAGGTGTTTGTGTGTGTTGGCGCATGCGAAGGTGACGTCATCATCGAGAGTGTCTTCATCCTGATTGGCTCACGGATGTAGCCAATGAGGCATCGTATGTTGTCTTATCCTCGCTGACACTGGCACTCCCAGCATGCCGAGTGAGGTGTATGGCCTAGCATGGATGCCCCGTGCTAGAAAGTGTTAGAGAGTGCTAGAAAATATTAGAAAGTGCTAGAAAAACCTAGAAAGTGCTAGCATGACGTCACAGGATAAGTAAGGTGTATGTGTTTGCGTATGCGCATGCGTAGGTGGCGTCATCACCGAAAATGTCTGCATCCTTATTGGCCGACAGATGTAACCAATGAGGCATCGGTTTTTGTCTTACCATCAGTGCCAGCTGTTTCTGACACTGGTACTCCTCTCAACTCTCAGTACCATCTGTTGCTGAAACTGGCACTCCTCTCATGCCAAGTGGGCGTGGAGTAGTATGGGTGCCCCTTGCTAGAGAGTGTAATAAGGTGTTAGAAAAAGCTAGAAAGTGCACGAAAAAGCTACAAAAGGGGCGGGGCTTAAAGGATTAAGTGCCAAAATCGGCGTGGATTAAGGGATTAACAATTAATTAGAAGATTATTCGGATTAATTATCGGATTATCCGATTAATTATCGGATTATTTGATTAAACGGATTAAAAATACATCACGAAAGAGCATTAAAAGGGGGCTCCATCACCCCAAAAATACCTCAGGAAAGAGCATGGGTTTCCCCTCACTTTGCACTGGCTCTGTCACAGTGCCGGTGTCTGCCATCAAGAGTGGAGTCCTAATATATATATATATTTATATATATATATATATATATATATATATATATATATATATATATATATATATATATATATATATATATATATATATATATATATATATATATATATATATATATATATATATATGTGTGTGTGTGTGTGTGTGTGTATGAAAAAATGTCTTCATTTTTCCTTGTCATTTACAGAGAGCAGCAAAACATTTAAAATATTTTTGAAACTCGAAATGTAAATTTTTTTTTCTTCTTCTTTTTAAAAATATTTTTTCTTATATTTTTTTTTTCTTTTTTCTTTTTGTTTCGAACAATTTTTAACTTTCCATTTCAATCAGTCAGATGTATAAAGTATTTATTATGTTAATGCATCTGAGAATTTGTAATAATAATAATAATAATAATAATAATAATAATAATAATAATAATAATAATAATAATAATAATAATAATTAATTAATTATAATGATAATAATACTTCAACTTCCCATTGCTACTTTACATGATACGCAAATACACACATTGACACATTCACCCACGCACACACGTACACACGCACACACGCGGACACGCGCACAAACACACACACACACACACACACACACACACACACACACACACACGCACGCACACACACACACACACACACACACACACACACACACATATATATATATATATATATATATATATATATATATATATATATATATATATATATATATATATATATATATATATATATATATATATATATATATTATTAGGAACAGAAGAACCAGAGCTCTATAAAACATTTTAATATTCGACGTTTCGAGAAAACAATTCTCATCTTTAGGATCTAATAATAAAAAAAAATCAGACAATAAAAAAAATAAAATAAAATAATGTACAAAATATGAAAACAATTTTTATATATATGAAACATTTAAAAAACACTGCTAAAAATGGGCACTAGTGGGAATAAACTATTTAAAAATACAAAACAATATATCTCACCTAAAAACTTAACTATTATAAAACCACATCACTAAAGTTGTTATTGCGCTGCTGTCGGTGTTTAATGATGGTTTGAGGGTGGTTATATAGAATGATTCTAAAATACGTAAATCTAATGGGTGGTTGGTTTGTGCTATTATTTTGAAATTGGATGGATTTAACTGGTGTTGATGTTTTAAGGTGTGTTCTCTGATACTAGAATGGGAGGGATTAGTTATATTTTTACCAGTACGCGGTGATACTCCCCTATGCTCGCTGGTGCGCACGTGGAGTTGGCGCATGGTGCTACCAACGTAGATGGCTGGGCAGTTATCACAGTTGTATTTATATACGACCAGCGAGCGCAGGGAGTCCGGTAATCTGTCTTTATGGTTTAATATGGAGCCGATTTTATTATTGTTTGTGAATATAGGAATGATTTTAAGTTGTGGAAATGTGTTTTGCAAAATAGGTTGAAGTTCTTTTATCAATTTAATACTTAAGTGATCATAGAACGGAAATTTAATATATATAATTTTTTGTGTAACTGTAGAGATCGTAGTTTATTGTAAATAGTGTTAAGGAAATTTTTTTATTGTTTTTTGAATAATTTTTGTAGGATATAAATTTATGTTAAGAAACTCTGTTATGAAATTAAATTCTTTATGTATTAAGTGGAAATCAAATGAAACATGAAATGCTATGTATATTAATGCTTTGATATTGTTAAGTTTATAAATAAATGGTATGTGACTAAAATAGTTTAAACCTAATCCTGTAAATGTTTTTTTTACGGAAAATCGATGTCTTGGTAAAATATAAATTTTTATTAATAAAAATGTCTAAAAACTGCAAAGAATTGTTTGTTTCCTCTTCGTATGAAAAATTTTACATTGGGGAGTTTATTGTTAAGAAAGTTTTAAAAAAAAGGGGACTTTAAAACTGTTATCGAATAGTAGGAAAGTATCATCTATGTATCTACTGTATAAATAAGGTTTGAAGGTGGTTGGGCATGTGGATAGCCAGGAGGTTTCATAGTGATCCAGGTATATGTTGGCAAGAGCAGCACTTAATGGGGAACCCATAGCTAACGAGTTAGTCTGAAAATAAAGTTTGTTATTAAAAAAGAAATAAACATCATTACATGCTAAGTTTAGTAAATTTTTAAATTCTTGTTTTGCAAAATTATGGAAAGAGGTTAAATCTTTGAAGATCTTTTCCAGTAATATATGGATGGCATCACTAGTTGGAATATTAGTGTATAGTGATTCGATGTCAAAACTGCACATATGGTATTTGTTGAAGTTATTAATTGTGTGTATTTTGTTCTTGAAATCGTAGGAGTTACGGATGGTGAATTCATTGGAAGTATATGGTGTTAAAAGAGACGATAAAAATTTTGCTAATTTATAGTTGTGGGTGTTGTAGACGGCAAGTATGGGGCGCATGGGTAAATTAGATTTATGAACCTTCGGTAAGCCGTACAGTATACCTGGTGCTGAACCTCTAGTGCAAAGGTTATCGTACAATGTTTTGTCAATTTTTTGATTATCTAGTAAGTTTCGGAGGGAACGATTTACTTTTTCTTCTAAGTTTAAGGATAAGTTAATCGGGATTTTGTTGCAAATTTGAAACTTAGAAGTGTCAGTTAGTAAACTATTCATCTTGTTAATGTAATCGTGTTTATTTAGTACTACTATGCCTTGGCCTTTGTCTGGTTTACAAATTGTCAGGGAGGTATAGCTTTTTAGTTTCTGTAATACATTTAAATCAGTTTTATTAATTAGATATGAAAAGACTTTTGAGGGTTTGAATTTATAATAATATTTATGTGCTAAATATCTTATCTTTTTTGTAAAGGAATCAAAATTATCTTTAAAAGGATCAAATGGTTTCAGAGAGATTAACAATTTGGGGTCATAGCAACCATGTGAAATTCATCTCTTTAAAAACTCAACACTCTTCACATCTCCCTCTCAAAAACACCTCCCAACTTTCCTATTTTCTTCGATAGTTTCCCCGTCTCCTGTAAATAACATCAATATTCTTGGTCTAAACATAAACAAAGAATTATACTGGAGACCACATATCACAACGGTTGCTAAGGCTGCCTCTTAGAAGCTGGTAGTACTATTCAGGTTGCGTGAATTTTTTTCTTCCGAGCAATTGCTCTAATTATATATGGGTCTTATTCGCTCTTGTATTGAGTTCTTTTCTCCCATTTGGGGAGGGAGGCTCGGGTTCCTCCACTCTTCGGGATAAGTTTGAGTCTAAAGCTAAAAGATTAATAAACTGGCCCCCACTTTCAAACTCTCTTGACCCTCATTATCAGCAGCGTGACGTTAGCGCACAATCTCTTTTCTATAGGTACTACAATGGCAAGTGCTAGAGGGAATTGGCCTCTCGCATTCCTCCATCATAACGTCGCTCTCGTTGCACAAGGGGTGCCCTGCTTTCGCACGAATTTTGTGTGAATGCCGTAAGTTTCAGGCTTGCCCGTTGTGGTGCCTCCTTCTTTTCAGTCACCTCTGTTCTGTGGAACTCTCTACCATCATCTATTCTTTCTCCTGTATTTAATCTTCCTCTCTTCAAGACTCCCGTCTGTCCCCACCTGAGGGATGTGTGTTAGGTTCGGGTCTGAATAAATTTTCTTCCTCTTTTTTATTTTTATGTACTCCTTCCTTGAAAAGGGCTCTACCCGTGAGTGGTGGTAAACTGTAATATATAATATATATATATATATATATATATATATATATATATATATATATATATATATATATATATATATATATATATATATATATATTAGTGATGGATCGGATGTCATATTTTCCAATTTGCGGATGCGGATGCGGATGTGGATGTTGAATTTTGGAGAAGTGCGGATGCGGATGCGGATGCGGATGCGGATGTTGAATTTTCGAAAGTGTGGATGCGGATGTTGAATTTTGGGAAGTGCGGATGTGGATGCGGATGCGGATTTTGAATTTTCGAAAAGTTCGGATGCGGATGCGGATGCGGATGTTAATTTTGATGAGGATGCGGATGCAGATGCGGATGCGGATGCGGATGTATAATTATATATATATATATATATATATATATATATATATATATATATATATATATATATATATATATATATATATATATATATATATATATATATATATATATATATATATATATATATATATATATATATATATATATATATATATATATATATATATATATATATATATATTTCACTATCACCTTTCCCACTTTCGTGAGGTGGTGCCCGCCACAATTCCCTTACAAACGTAACTATTCTTCACCTTTCAACGCTTTCACCACCTCCCTCCATCTCTGTCTCCACAAATCTTCTACCCTCGTCTAAACTCAAATTCCTTCCATCAAAATCACTCTCACTCCATCCATCCATCTCCATCTCCACTTCGGCCTTCCCCTCCCCCTACCCTTCCTCTATCTACATCGGATCTACGTACCTTGCCAACCATTCTGTTCTCTTTTATTCTTCACATATGTCCAAACCATTTTATCCACATCCTCCTCCTCTCTATCAATTACACCCTTCTTCCTATTTACACATCTCCCTTATTCTTTCATTTCTAATCCTATCAATCCTTCTCAATTTATATATCGCTCTCAAATCTTTCATCTCAAAGACATTGAAACTTTTTCTCGACCGAGCACTTATCGTCTTTGTTTCACACACATACAATACAGAAGGTGAACACATACATTCAAACATTCTTATCTTTATTTTTTTCGAAATTTTTCCTTTCTTCCATACTTTTCTTAGGCCCCCCAATACTTTCATTCCTTCTACCACTCTGTTCTTTATTCCTTTTTCCGTCCCACCCTTACCTTCCACCCAACATTACTAGATATTTGAATTCATTCACCTCCTCAAGTTTCCATTCTCACACTTCTACAAACCAATTCCTCCCTCCACATTTCCTCATCCCCACCTCCAATCCTCATAACTTTATTCTTCGCTGGATTGAATTTCAATCTCGTGTTTGCACATTTCCCTTCAAACTCTCTCACAAGTATTCTCATCTTTTCTCCAGATTCTGCCACCAACACATGCCGCATCATCTGCAAAAAGTAAAACATTCACTTCACATTCACCCTCCATATTTCTCAACGTAATACTCTTCCCTTCTCTCTCCATTTTTCTAAGTAAACCATTCATCAATAGATTAAATAACATGGAGATATTACAAACCCCTGTCTCAATCCCAATCCTATGCTAAACCAATCCGATAGTTCTCTCTTCACCCTCACTCTTGATCTACAATTCGCATATATATATATATATATATATATATATATATATATATATATATATATATATATATATATATATATATATATATATATATATATATATATATATATATATATATATATATATATATATATATATATATATATATATATATATATATATATATATATATATATATATATATTATGATGGATCGGATGTCATATTTTTCTAATTTGCGGATGCGGATGCGGATGCGATTTAAAATTTGTGGATGATGATTTGAAAATGCGGATGCGGATGCGGATGTGCGGATGCGGATGTTGAATTTCCGAAAATGCGGATGCGGATGCGGATGCGGATGTTGAATTTTTGAAAATGCGGATGCGGATGCGGATGTTGATTTTGTGCGGATGCGGATGCGGATGCCATCACTATATATATATATATATATATATATATATATATATATATATATATATATATATATATATATATATATATATATATATATATATATATATATATATATATATATATATATATATATATATATATATATATATATATATATATATATATATATATATATATATATATATATATATATATATATATATATATATATATATATATATATATATATATATATATATATATATATATTAAACCTTTACCATTACCACTCAAGCTCAACATAAGTCAGCTTCTTACGTGGGTTCAGACTCAAGTTTTAAAGTGAGAAATATTTAATACAGAAGAAGAAAATGAAGGAAATAAGTTTCACAAAAAATATAATAAAATAAAATGAAAATAAAAATGTAGTCGAAAAAAAGTTCGTACCATAAAGTGCATCGAGTAGAATATCTCCTCACAAAATCACATTGAAAGAAGCATACTTTGTGCTAGTAGTAGTAATCTCTCTCTCTCTAATCTCTCTCTCTCTAATCTCTCTCTCTCTAATATCTCCATCTCCATCTCCATCTCCATCTCCATCTCCTCTCTCTCTCTCTCTCTCTCTCTCTCTCTCTCTCTCTCTCTCTCTCTCTCTCTCTCTCTCTCTCTCTCTCTCTCTCTCTCTCTCTCTCTCTCTCTCTCTGCAATATTGGCAGAAGAAGGGATAAAGGACCAACATCAAGATGCAAATATAAAGGGTCAAGGTAGTTAGAAAGAAGAAAGAAGGTACCATCCCTGCGGGGGATAGCACAAAAACAAGTGGAGTTAAACCAAGATTTGTTAGGTTAGCTGAATGAAAAGAATATGAAATGTACGTCACCATGCCGGAGTGAATCACCTCGGTTATGCGCTCTGCACATTCTGAGAAACCCTTAGACCTGGATGCCAGAAACGTCTCCTCTCCGTAGGCGCGGACTGTTCTTGCAGAAGACTTGAAGAGATAGAACAAGAAACGGAGAAAAGAAGGCAATCGAATGAAACCAGAGGAAGAAGGATTTAAGTATAAGAAGAAGGGTAAGAGGTTAAGACGAGATCAAGTATCTTGGGCTCATCACCAAGACGGCCATTGAGACGGGTAGGGAGTTGCAACAACTGCTCAAGGTTGTTCTGATTCGTTGAAAAGTCGTAGGCGAGTTTAAAAGCTCGATCATTAGAACCAGATGAAAGCCATTGACGGTGGTGAACTTTTAAATCACCTAAAATTGTGATTTCGGAGATAGGAGAAGAAGAAAGAATGTGCTCTATTTTGGAGTTTAAATAGAAGAAGAATTTTTTATAGTCAGTAGAATTAGGAGACATAGACAGAAAAAATAAATTTGGTAGCAGAATTTGCAAGAGAGCTTAAGCCATAAAGTGGAGAATTCAGACGAGTCCAAATTGGAGACACGAGGATAAGGTTGAGTCTAAATTATTTGCGCATTCGCAACATCTGAAAATTGAGGATAGAAACAATAGAAGGTAGGAGAATAAGGTTTGCTGTCAGATCACCCAAGCACCTTAGTTTCGGCTAAGAACAAGAAATGAAGTTTAGAAGAAGAAGAAGAGAGGTGGTTTTCTACAAAGGAGTAATAAGAAAAAGACCGCAAATTTTGCAGAAAGTAATGAAAAAAAAAGAAGGCAGTGCACCGAGGCAAGCAGGAATTCAAATTCTTGGCTGCACCATCCCCAGCATCGGAGCCCACCAACTCCCAAGTGATGATAGGTTGAGGGGTGCATATATATATATATATATATATATATATATATATATATATATATATATATATATATATATATATATATATATATATATATATATATATATATATATATATATATATATATATATATATATATATATATATATATATATAATATATATATATATATATATATATATATATATATATATATATATATATATATATATATATATATATATATATATAATAAACTCCCCAATAGCAATATCCTTTGCTGAAAAGTCCATTGAATATTTATCACACAGGATATTTGATCCAGTAAAAGTAAAATAAAACCTATTCTTCTCAGCTCTGACAGATAGACTAACTGAAATATGCATGCTCTATATATATATATATATATATATATATATATATATATATATATATATATATATTATATATATATATATATATATATATATATATATATATATATATATGGAGTGAAGTATCGATATCGGTATCGAGCTTTCAGGTATCGGTATCGGTATCGGCAAAAATGACCGATACTGATACCGATACCAGATTTTTAAAAGCAACTTAATCCCGTTGGCTTACTTTTTTTTGAATGTTCAATTTCTTTGACTGTAGAGTTCCGAAAACCACAAAACATTGTTTTTCTTGATTTTCCAAATTTTCAATTAATTAAGTATTAATTAACAGTTTATTATATTTTTTTGGCTTATATTCTATATCTCTGTAACTACAGATCCAATTTTGGTCAAATTAGGATTATTAACTCTTTGTATATCATAGATCAACTTGTTATACTTAATTGTTCTTTAATCTAATTACTTCATTAAATTACGTAATATTAATTAATATTGAAAAATATTTTGCCTCGTCGCTTCCCAATAATTTTGTTTCCAGAACATATATATATGTATATATATATAATATATATATATATATATATATATATATATATATATATATATATATATATATATATATATAATATATATAATATATATATATATATATATATAATATATATATATATATATATATATATATATATATATATATATATATATATAACTGCCGTTTTTGCCTTCCTCTAAAGCTGAACTCTTTGCTCAAACTTTTGCTTTTTAATTCAACCTTAGACGATTACGGAGTTGTTCCTACTCCTTCAACCCCCTCCAACTCATTTATGCCTAAAATTGTAATTTGTTCTAAAGACGTCATTTCTGCTCTCTTTGAGCTCAACACTAAGAAGGCGTACGGTCCTGATGGTATCCCTTCTAAGTTCTCAAAACTTGTGCTTCCAAGCTTGAACCCTGCCTTGGTAAACTATTTCGTCTTTGTCTTTCTACTTCGACCTTCCCTTCTTCCTGGAAACGGGCGCTCATTCAACCTGTGCCGAAGAAGGGAGACCCCTCTCAGCCCTCTAACTATCGTCCTATTTCTTTAACCTCCGTTCTTTCTAAAGTTTTCGAATCTATCCTTAACAGGAAGATATGGAAACATCTCAATTCTTCCAATCTTATCTCTGATCGCCAGTATGGCTTTCGTAAAGAACGTTCTACTGTTGATCTTCTTTCCCTACTTTCTGACTCTTGGTCTTCCGCTCTTCGGGGTTTCTGTGGCGCTGGATATATCGAAAACTTTCGATAGAGTCTGGCACAAAGTTTTGATTTCTAAACTTCCCTCTTTCGGAATCTATCCTTCTCCCTGTGGACTTTTCTCCTATTTCCTTTCTGGTCGTTCTATAGCAGCTGTTGTAGACGGCCACCGTTCATCCTATAAATCTATTAATAGTGGTGTTCCTTAAGGATCTGTTCTATCAAAAACACTTTTCCTGCTTTTTATTAATGTTCTTCTCTCAATTGCTTCATCTCTTGTCCACTCCTACGCTGATGACTCCACCCTTCATTACTCTTTTCATTTTGAAAAAAAAAAAAAAAAAAAAAAAGAAAAAAGGAGGGTAACCTTGAAGCAACTAACCTCTGATCTATCTCGCATTTCAAATTGGAGCAGAGAAAACATGGTCGTTTTCACTGCCTCAAAAACTCAATTCCTCCATCTCTCTACTCGACACAATCTTCCACACAACTATGATATCTTCTTCGAAAACACAACTCAAACCTTCATCTCTCCTAAATTAGTGATTCTGGTCTCTCACATATTTCGCGTGGTTGATCTTTACTGCCGAAGAAGAGAATTTACAACTCACTCGTTCTTCATTTCTCATTATTAACAGGGCCTAAGAGGCGTTCTTAGAGAATGCTTTCTCTAGGTGTTTCTGAGGTGCCTAACTAGCATCCTGTTCGCCCTACCCTCTAGATGCTATCGATATTCGTGATGAAAATAAGAGCGATGAGATAGATGTATTCTCTGCCACCTTGTATTAATAGTGAGTGAGTAGGTTCGTCCGTCACACTACTCCAGGTGGGTTGGTGCGGAACAGCATTTTTCCTACCATGGCCCTTAAGGTCAAAAAAGGAAATAAAATTGTAAAAATTCGAGTGCTATTGGACTTGGGTTCCCAAAGAAGCTATTTTAATAGTAGCATCCTTTCGAAATTGGGAGTCGATATTCATTCTCTTTCCAGTAGTACAAACACCATCAAGACGACGGTGGTGGAGTTCTGGGCTTGTCGTAGCCAACGATCCGACTTATCACGAACTTCTCTCCCTGCTCTGCTCATCTATTATTTCGCATCTTCCCCAATCACTTTCTGGCTCCCAGAATCGTGAAATAGTGTGGGTGTCACTTTCTTCTCTACAAAAATTATACTATCGCTATTGTACGATATATGGGGTGGACTGGCTCTATTCTGAACTTTCTACTGCCTCATATAACCTTCGGTTCACAACTTGATCGAAGCCTGGTGCGTCGGGACTGGTCCTCTTTCGTAGCACTAAATGCAGGGATCTAATCTAGTCATACATAGTCCCAAACAATACTCTCTAACGGGGTCCTCTCAAAAGTACTTTAAGCCGATGTATGGGCTACTCTATATCATACTAATTGTTGACCTCTGGATCATTACATGTAAGTACGATTCAGGAGAGATCGAGACATACCTTACTATTCGATGAGTCTTCTTTCGCGCAACATTATCGCATTGTACTCTTTCACCTCCTCATACGCTCGCCGAACATGGTTATCACGTCTTCTTGTCTATTTAAAATTGTATAACTTCTGGTCCCGACTTACTCTTAACGTGTAGGGTGCAGTGGATATATACTCTTCAGTATGTTCCAGATGGCTCTCATACTGTACTTACCCCTATCCAGGACGGCGTCGTAGACTATAAGACCTTTTCTCATAACTTAATAACTCCTCTCAAAATAGATGGATATATTTATTCGGTTAAGATATTATACTACTTATTATACTAATATATAGGTTAGTGTGTAAAGTTTCTAGTGGAGCTTTACTTGACATCAAATGAAAATATTGTTGCCTCAGTCATTCCTCTCTATATATCGTATAATCTAGAGTCTATAAGTAAGGTCCTCAATTACTATACTGTATTGAATTTACAATACCATTAATCGTTATATCTATTAACTCTATATACTTATTTACACCTACTCTTTATTTTGATTACCTGTTATGTATATACTCAATTTTCAGATTTAGATCTGGATGTAGGATTAGAGAACATCTATAAATTAGAATCACTCGGCATTAATGAGGATTCAGACGTAGGATCCATCGATACTTTTTTCATAAAAAAATTCCACGAGGGAATTATTTTCAAAGAGGGTAAATACCATGTCGAATTACCTTGGTATGATGATGTTCTTGAAGCCGTGCCTTCAAATCACAAAGTGGCTTTGGCCGCATTATTTCGAGTAAAGAAGCGCCTTGAAGAGCAGGGACTCGTTCTGTCTTATAGCGAGATATTATTTTATGGCCTAATATTATATATTAAGTTATCTCTTTCTTAAAACAGTTTTTTTTTCCTGTAATTTGTAAGGCATCCACAATAATATTTCACTAATTTATTTATTTCTTTTTTATTATTATTATTTCTAGTATTACTACTCTCATACTGATTAACTATATATATTATATATTCTGTTGACTATTTCTTTTTTGATTTCCTTTTTCCGGATTTTGTGAGTAAAACATTAATTGCAGTAGCTAGGGTGGTACGGACAGGGCTCACTCTGCATATCTCTCTCCATAAATTTCAACTCAAACATAAGTCGGTTGTCTCTCTCTCAATTCATGGATCCAATATTCAACTCTTCAATTTTTTTACGTGCTATCGCCTTTGAAGATAACTACTCAGTCCTCTATTGAATCAACATGCTCATCATATTTCTGTATCCATATGACAACTCCGCTCATGATATGGCCTCCTGTGATGACTCTCTTCGTCCTTTTTCATATCTCTCTATACTTTGTCAATGTACTATCCTTCGTACTAATCGATACGCCTAAACAACAGTTAATTTTGGATGTCGCGCTCGCAAGAACGGATATGGACTCTTCACGGAGAAAAAGTAGCACTTTACCCTAACACTATCACTCGCGAATCTCCTCTTATAATCTCAAGATATAGAGACATATAGAGAACATGTGGCGCTCTCCGTGCTCTCTCTAGATTGGCTCTCTCTCATTAAGAGAGTACAATCAATTCGCTTCGCACGGTGCTATGTGCGTCTGACACTTAACTACATCTCCTATTCCACAGAACTAGGACATTCTCGAAAAATACCACTTTTATTAACTCAGAGACACCTCTAGTCGCTCCTCATAGTATATGCGTCGTGTATCTATTTTTTTGTGCTGATTCTTTTGTACACAGGATCACATGTGACTAACTCATGCCAAGCAGTACCCTCCTGACATCTATTCTTCTTTGTTACAAAACAACTTGTATATGGACAACCTGATATACACCAACACTTCTGTTGATGTTCTTAAAGATGTTTTTAAAACCACCTGTTATCGAATGAGTGAGGGTGGATTCGATTTGGGTTCCTGGAATTCGAACTGTCCAGAACTCAGAGAACTGTTTGAGCAGAATAATAAAAACTCTTCTCATAAGAGCTCAGAAGAGAGAGTGTTAAGATATTTATTCGACACTTCATCCGACACTCTAAAATTAAGTGATTTTGTACTAGGATCTGTTACCTCCAAGAGACAGCTGCTCTCCGAGATTGCTAAAGTATTCGACCCATTGTCTCTATTTCTTCCCGTCACCATGAGAGGTCGTCTTCTGATGAGGAGGACCTGGGAGCAAGATATAGGTTGGGACGATGATATTGACATCGATTTAAAGACCTCGTGGGAAAAGCTGCGACTCGACTTAAATTCCTTAAAAGAGGTGACATTCTCTCGGTCGTGTTTTGAGACAGCAGAAAACGATTTGTCATTAAAAATTTTCTGTGACGCGAGCTCTGTCTGTTATGGATTTGTTGTCTACGTTACTTCTGGTAGTAAGAGTCCCAATATTCTTTGGGCTAAAGGTAAAGTATCCCCTATGAAAAGTAAGACTTTACCTTGTTTAGAACTATTATCAATATTTTTGGCACTCAAGTGTTTGCCTCAGGTATTGAGTGGATTTCCGGATTCTCATTTTCGTAGCCTCTATATATTTTCTGATTCCCAAATTTCATTACAATGGGTTCTACATGGAGGGAAAAAGAATAAAAGCATATTTGTGAAGAACAGGATTCAAGACATTCGTCGGATGATTTCTTCCCTGAAGGAAGAACACTTACTTCAACCAGAGTTCCATTTTGTACGTTCTGAAGAAAATCCTGCGGACCTCCTAACACGGGGCTTATCTCTTAAGGAATTTAGGAAAAAGTTTTCTTTATGGATGAATGGTACGGAATGGCTGGCATCCGCCCCTATTTATTGGCCTGAAATTGATTGGAACAATACAGAAGTCAGAACTGTGACCTCTATGTTGTCCACCTTCCAAGCAACCCAAGATATTCCTGCAATTGATTTCAGTAAATTTCCGAATGTCGGTTCCCTTTTGCGAGTTTGTTATTCTATACAAGTTTTCGGCTCTCACAAGAGACATTAATGTCGATTCTGACGCTCAAGCTCGTTTATACTGCTTGGAAATCATGCAGAGGGAGTCCTTTAATAAAGAGTTGGCTTTTTTAGAGAGAGTCAGAGAAGGTCCAACTTCATTTGAGCAACCTCCTGATCTGGTCACAATCTAAATTTTATTTTTGGATGATAATGGCTTTATTAGGAGTAAAGGTAGATTGGCTAGATCCAATAACTATAGCTTCGATATTATAAATCCTATTGTTTTGGGCAAAAACCATCATTTGACAAATCTATTCATTCGTAAAGCTCATTTTGACTGTAAGCATTTGGGCATACAAGCCACTCTTACTAATATTATATTGAAAGGATTTTGGATCACTGCTGCTAGGTCCACTATCAAAAAAGTGCTTGCAGAATGCATTACCTGTAAAAGGTTCAATAACTTTGCATATAAATATCCTCGGTTTACGAATTTTACAAGAGCTCAAGTAGATTTATTCAGACCTTTTAAACATGTTGGTGTGGATTTTACAAAACATTGGTGGGTCAAGGTAAAAGGTTCCACACAAGCTCAAAAAATGTTTATTTTCATCTATACATGTTTGAACATCCGAGCTATTTACCTGGATTTGATTCCAGACATGTCTTCTGCGACGTTTGTACAGTCATTCCAACGGTTTGTAAACCGATTTGGAGTTCCAGACGTTGTTTATAGTGACAACGCTCGATCCTTCGTACAAGGTACAGACGCATTCGAATTATTTGTAGTATCTGAAAATGGAAAGGAGTTTTTGAGAAAAAATCAGATAATACGTAGACGGATTCCTCTTTATAGTTCATGGGTTGGAAGCCAGTGGGAGAGAATGTTACGTGTAGTCAAGAGTTGTTTAATGAAGACAATAGGACGGTCTTCTATTGAATATTTCCAATTTCGTCCACCACTCTCTCCACCTTTGAAAGCGAAATCTGTCTCACAGATAAGTTTGGGGCCCTATTGAGAGTGGAGCTTTTCTTGGCATTTCTTTAACGCACTGCAACAGATGGGAGATTGTTCTTTATAATGGCGTCTTCCTTGCCGTCCTCAACAACATATCGGTGTATGTCACCCTGCTATACACCAAGAGTACTTGGTGTCCTAGAGTAATCCATGACACATTCTAATTCTTCTCGAAAAGGGTTGTCTTATGTTGCTTTTTCGAATTGAAAAGAACTCTTATGTGTCGTTTTTGTGCTAACATTCTGACCCTGCCTCATCTGCTATGTTCTCTCCTCTCCGACAGCTGCGAATGTCGACTTGTGCTTGCTCAATCTCATCTGGACATCAAATTAGCACTTGCTTTCAATATCATTTCGTACGAAAATTCCGAACTCGGCTTGTCAGTTCGAGAGTTTTAATAATTATACTAGCTTAGTTTTGCACTGATAGTGGAATCACTATCATGCGCTCTCGCGATATTCCACAGGTTATATTAACCAGAACGCATCTATTGCGCTTCCAAGCCTAGCTACTTAGTTTACTGAAATGTGCGTTAAGCTGATCACGAATAAAATTCGTCTCCTTAGTGGTGATTACTTTAGCAGCTGTCTAGTATTCTGCTAAGGCTTCCACTGAGATGATACCCGTGACTTTGTGAGGCCGAAGGCTGATGGAGTTGTATGTAACCCAGTTAACTTATTATGGAGATGATAATCGTTTATGTCCGGTCCGATGTATTTGTAAAAGAACACCCCGGTGGCGTTCAATAATGATACTTTCATCCCTATCAAAGCATTCCTCTATCCCATTAGAGGCTATTCTTAACTGTGGAGAATCATAAGTGGGTAGTGTGGCGCAGCCTCCGTGACCGACCGCATTTGCCAGCCCTTTCATATCTCTCAATAAATATCTCAACCTTTCTTCCCGCCAAGCTCCTTGTTTCATGGAATGCAACTCTTCATGGCTCTCATCCTCATATACTCAAATTAAATTTAGCACACTCTCTCTTCGCTCGCGCAATGATAGAGATCAGAACGAATCAGAACTCTGGCATGGTCTTTAATTATAATCGCAAGTATCTGAGCCACCTTAGTAACGCCTGTGCGCACAGTTCATCTCAGCTATTACTCGGACTCGCTGTATACTTCACCATAGTTCCGATTGGCCTATTATTGTCTCTCGTAGTTTAAGTCCATTATCAGTGTTTTCCATTCGAATATTTTAATCACAATTATTCTTTAATAGTCTGACATACACCAGCTCCACACACAGATAAAGTTGCGCTAAAATTGTGACAACCAACATAACGATTAACCCTTAAGATTCCCTCACGACTCTCGTTCGACTGGCGGAAGTGTGTTTTAGTGAA
Organism: Armadillidium nasatum; assembly: GCA_009176605.1. Classification (NCBI taxonomy): domain Eukaryota; kingdom Metazoa; phylum Arthropoda; class Malacostraca; order Isopoda; family Armadillidiidae; genus Armadillidium; species Armadillidium nasatum. Next base: position 6,677 of record SEYY01000519.1, on the reverse strand, counting down.
TTTTAAGAATTACTATTTGGATTTAAGTATGACACTGGGTCTCTTATTTTACACATTGATATCTCTGAGGATAATCAATGTTGCCAATATCGCTATTTGAGAACATTAAGAATTATAGGTATGATATTATTTTATTTTGTGATTTTAATTCTATCCAGATCTCTATATCTCTGATATAAACACCCTTTTTGAATGCTTGTGAATAAATAAGTTTTCTTATCTGTAGAGATAGCTAAATCAATCCTTTCTAATATATTTAGTGGTTTTGTGGTTATATATATATATTTCTAAGCATTCTCGATTTATATTATTATAATGAATAATTGTAATTCATCCTAAATACTAGTGTGAGTTGATTGATAATTATATTTATTAATAAATATATATACTTTACATATAATCGTAAGAGTTATCTTACATATTATTTATTATTGTCCAATATATTTTCAATTATCTATATATTCTCTCTTAATTTTTTGTATTGTTAATTTTTGTTCTTGTAAGATATGATCATATACTAATCGCTATCTATAAATTAATAAATCTATGGAGTCTGAATTTATATCTTATGTGTGTCTATGGATCACTCTTTTAGATATCAAATTTCATGTATGTGCTGTAGTTGATTGTTTTATACTATTTATATGAGGTATTCTTCTTATTGATCCTCTCAACATGCCATCATTACGTTTATTTACTATTAGTGTACTCTGATTATTTATTCTTTATTAAAGATAAACATATAAATAATTACTTATATTTTTAGTTTGACTATTATCGACACTTGACAATTGCAGATTGGTTCCGATTCTCCTCCACTGGATTACCGTATAAATGGCATAGATTATTGGGTGATCAAATATTATGCCTATACATATATTATATAGACGATATATCATATTTTGTGCTCTATAATTTATTTATTACTCTAGGACTTACTATCATTACTTATCTATAGCGTGTAGTTTTTTATTTATTATTCACTGATTCTCATAATCTGACGTAAGATCGGAAATAATGTCGCTCCTCTGGAATAGACTCGCGATACTTTTAATGTACATCCTAAGCGCCTCAAAGAATAATCGTCGTGTATTATATATATTATTGAATAAAGTTAGTTAATTGTTTGCTGCTAAGAGTTATTTCTCAATCCTTATATCTGTAACTATTACATTTTAATAAGATATCTCAATAGAACGAATTTTTCCAATCTTATATTATAATATATATATTATATATTTAATATATATTATTTAATATTAATATAATTATAATTATATTATATATATATATTAGTGATATAATTAATATAAGTATTATTATTTTATATATATAATCAGAACTGATGTGACTACATATGACTTAATGAGTGATATGTTCATATTATATGAATACGTATTTTTTTTTATAAATAGCCGATTTAATAGAAGTGATCTCATTTAGCTCCGTATTACAGCTAATTAGTAATATTGTAAATACTTAGCTTCTCACTGAATTATTCATATATGAGGGAAAAAATGTAGGTTTATCACTAATTGAAATATATCATAAGTACACATCGATATAACATCAGTCGTGAACGTATACGTCGTAAAGAGATGACGAGATATAGACGAGCATATTGAGTAGAGTATGATAGTGACTAAATAATAATATAAGAAACAACGGCTTTCATTA